>CAUYLG010047034.1:0-18912 GCA_963573385.1 Cacajao melanocephalus | reverse complement strand
ATTGGTTGGCTGCTTGTTTGTTATTTTCATCCCTTATTCCTTCCTGTCTCCATTGTTAAGCACAATTATTGGCATAAAAGAGGTTTTTGATACCCATTTTTAGACTGCATTCTAGCCTGGGCAATAGAACAAGAATCCCGTTCTCTCTCCCTCTTTCACTTCCTCTTTCTTTCTCTCTCTCATTCTTTTTTTTTCTTTCTTTTGTTCTTTCTTTCTTCTTTTCTCTTTTTCTTTCTTTCAAAAAAAAAAAGATGATCCACCGTCACTCTCCAAGATTCATCTGTCTTGTGCACAGGTCAAATAGTGGAGTTGAATGGGAACGAGGTGGGAGTCACCATCCTTGCATCCTTCAAGTTCTTGATGGTGGCACCAATCTCTGCAGTCCCTCCAGGAGTGTGATATTGTTTCTGATTTACTATTTTTCTAGGTAGAGGCAGCTCTAATGGCTTCCATTTGGCCTTTCCCACCTTAACAGTTCTTACCCTACTGGTCAGGGAGCCAATGTGTGAGTTCTGCCAGCTGCTAAGTATGTCTATTCCAACTATGCACTGGGCCCCATTCTTTCCCAATCGATGCCCTCATGTTAACAGGAGATGCCTACGGAGGCTGAGCATGCAGTGTTAACTACAGGTTAGTCACTCAAATGCTATGAGCGTGTGTCTGATTTTCCACAGTTTCAGCAGTTTGTCTAAAGGAGACAAGACTCTCACCTAGGGCACTTTTGGAAGATGTGAGGCTAAGTATGCATTTCTGGAGATAAAATTCCCGAGCTCATCCTTTCCTTTCATCACTTTGTCCAGCAAACTTAGAAGCACCAACCAACTTCATTATAGTCCTTGGTTCTCCACATATGGCCAAAGGTATCACATATGGAGTCAAACTCCTTGCCTCTCAAGAGAGGTGAATCGGGAGTATCAGGTGCATTTATTTTGTATAACTCTCTTAACAGTTCATGCCAAGGACTATCAGTGTTCTCCATACTATTAGAAGTAGACCCTTTAGCATTTTGGGGTCTAATCAGATTAAATGGCTAATTCCAAAAACTCCAAAACCAACTAAAGAAATCCATCCTTAAAATTCTCTTCCTCTAGAACCCCTTCTGGTACCAAAATCTCTCTATTAGTCAGGGTTCTCCAGAGGGACAAAAATCATAGATATGCGTACATATAAAAGGGAGTTTATTAAGGAGAATGAGCTCACACAATTACAAGGCAAAGTCCCATGACAGGCTGTTCGCAAGCTGGGGAAGAAAAAGAAGCCAGCAGAGGCTCAGTCTTTTTCTTCGCTGACTCCACAGTAATACCGAGCTTCATATTTGTGATACTGCTGATGCTGCACTGATTTGCTCAAAACCCATGTGAAAAGACAGATCTGGTGCAGTTGCTCATGCCTATAATCCCAGCATTTCAGGAGGCCAAGGCAGGTGGATTGCCTGAGCTCAGGAGTTCAAGACTAGACTAGGCAACATGGCAAAACCCTATTTTAAAAAAAAAAAAAAGACTTGTTCATATAATGGAAAAAGTATTTTCATATGCTGAAACATTTGGTAAATTAATTTAGCCTTCAATAAATGAATTCCAAGCCTAATGAATTAAGAAAAGGTATTGTCTCTTTTTTAAATGCTTAAGCGCCAACACCATGAGATACAAAAGGAACTAGTTTTAGTGTAGACGAAGTTTAGAAACTAAAACATCCCACCACCAAAGCAACGTCAGCTTACAAAGGTGCACTGCAAGACTGACAAATTGAGTGCTGATGAAAGCTTTTGAGCAGGATGTCCTAAGTCATAAGCCTGCTATGTAAGTGCCTTGAGATTTGGACCCTGAAGTTTTCTCAGTCTAATCCCCCATTTTACCACAGTTGCCCAGCACAACAGTACACTACGAATTATCTGTTGGTGGATTCCCAGGTCTCAACCCCTTTGCTTTCCTCCCTAAAACTGTCTGAGGTGTCCAAATAAAGCTCCTCATGCTATCCACATGCTGGTAATGCAAAAGTGGAGTGATATGTAAATGCTAAGATAAAAGCTAGCTGAAGATAATACAGGCCAGGCATGGTGGCTCATGCCTGTCATCCCAATACTTTGGGAGGCCAGGACAGGTGGATCACTTGAGGTCAGGAGTTCGAGACCAGCCTGGCAAACCTGGTTAAACCCCATCTCTACTAAAAATACAAAAATCAGCTAGGCATGGTGGTGGGTGCCTGTAGTCCTAGCTACTTGGGAGGCTGGGGCACAAGTATCTCTTGAACCCGGGAGGTGGAGGCTGCAGTGAGCAGAGATCCCTTTGCACTCCAGCCTGGGTGACAGAGTGAGACTCTATCTCAAAAACAATAATAATAATAATAATTTTAATTGCCATGAGACAAGGGAAAAAGTTAACGTGTATAAAAATTAAATAATTAAAGACAACCTGAAGGGGAATGGAAATGCACGTTTGTTTTTTTGAGATGGTCTCATTCTATCACCAAGGTTGGAGTGCAGTGGCGCCATCATGGCTCACTGCAGCCTCAACCACCTGGGCTCAAGCAATCCTCCTGCCTCAGCATCCTGAGTAGCTGGGACCAATGGTGCACACTACCATGCCCTGATAACTTTTTCAAGAGATGGGGTCTCACTATGCTGCCCTGGCTGGTCTCAAACTCCTGGCCACAAGCAATCCTTTTTGGCCTCCCAAAGTGCTGAGATTACAAGCATGAGCCACCATGTCTGGCAAGAAGTATGTATTCTTCATTAATATATGGACACTATCCTTCCCTAGCTGAATAAATCACTCAGCAGTAAGTAAGCCAGAGGGTCAAGTGCAACCAGATTTACACTTATGTTCTATGAAATCTATTTTGCCTCCATTGCTGCCCTAAGTATTATGACGCCAAGTACACAGAGCAGGAAAAGTTCTGAGATAAAGTAAATCAAGACTAAAAGGAAAATATACAAAGTGTTTTTCTCTTTCAAACACAACTGTCTTCTCACAGGAAAAAAAAATGTTAATTTTATTATGATACTGTCTTTACAGAAGTCTGAGCTCCCAGAAGAAACCATAAAAAAACACAGGCCATGTCTTTTCATATGCACCATGTAGGAGATCATTGCTTAATTTTAAGCTATTTTTATTCTTAAATTTCTGAATATAGTAGTCCTCCCTTACCCACAATTTCAGTTACCCATAGTCAAAAGCCCGAAAATAGTTGGGTATGGTACAAACAGATACTGTGAGAGAGACAGAGAGAGAGAAAAAAAGAGGGGCCACATTAAAGTAATTTTTATTACAGTATATTGTTATAGTTATTCCATTATCAGCTATTGTTATTGACCTCTTATTATGCCTATTTTTTATATTAAAGTTTATCCTAAGTGTATATATCAGAGAAATATGCAGTAGATACAGGGTTGGGTACGATCCTTGGTTTCAGGCGTCCAATGGGGGTCTTGGAACATCTCCTGCATGGATAAGGAGGGACTACTGCAATAGCTTTCTAAGAAAACCGCTAAGTGCTTACCACATGCCAAAAAAAAATGTGCCAAATGTGAGGACACAGCAGAAATAAGAAGGCCCCTGGCCTCGTGGAACTACAGTATAGGAGTGAAGACAAACACTTTACTAATAATTGAATAACGAATCGATCAATTACAATGGTAATATGTTGCCAAAAAGAAACGCAGGATCCTAAGAGAACGAACAGCGGAGGCCAAAGGCGGCTTCTGTAGAGAGTGAAATAAAGAGATTTAGTAAGGAAGGCAGCCTCGGACCAGGGTTCATTAAATGGTAGAAGTGCTGACACCACCGTACTGGGGAACGAAGGAGACGACGCTGCTGAAAGCTAATTCACATCACGTGCCTAACAAATACTGTCGGGGGAGTTTATTCCATGTGGCCACAATTTTGCCTCGTTTCAATCAGCAGTATAGCAAAGTTCATTTGGGTTCTAAGAGAGCACTCAGATGAAAGCCTCACCTGGAACAAGAGAACAGGCCTGTAGCTGTCTGATGATGTGGCTCAGCTCCCCCTGAAGATTAGCTCCACTGGAATTCTTGAGGGCCTCCAACATGTTCTCAGCATCAACTGTCCCATCACCCTCGGCATCAAACTGGGCAAAGGCCTACAAGATAAGAGATGCAAGAAAATCAGGACTGTTCCAAGTAACTTTTTTTTTAATTTACCATTCTCAAGACCAGTGATTTATTTATTTTTGGTTGCAGGGGGAAAGCCCACATATACCAATCAAAGATAAATTTAGAATAGGAACTCACTGCGCTTTGTAGGATGTATGTATACAAGTACACAAAGGGTATACGTGTGTATACACAATTTAATCTTATTTGTATTCCAATCTATATTCCAAGAGAGTAATCATTTAGTAATCTAAGAGAGTAATTATTTAGTAAGTCTCCTCCCCCTAAATAATTTCAGAAGGAAGCAGCCACTGTAAAACTTTTCAACTGGTTGCAAAGTGCCAAAATATGAAGCATTGGCTTAGAATACCACCTCAAGTTTAGTTGGACTTTTTCTTTTTTTTTTTCTTTTGAGACGGAGTTTTGCGCTTGTCGCCCAGGCAGGAGTGCGATGGTGCGACCTCAGCTCACTGCAACCTCTGCCTCCCGGGTTCAAGCGAGCCTCCCAAGTAGCTGGGATTACAGGTGCCCACCAGCATGCCTGGCTAATTTTTTTTTTCTTTTCTTGTATTTTTTAGCAGAAATGGGGTTTCACCATGTTGGCCAGGCTGGACTTGAACTCCTGACCTCAGGTGATCCACCCATTTCAGCCTCCCAACGTGCTGGGATTATAGGTATGAGCCACCGTGTCCAGCTGGGCCTTTTCTTTTAAACACTCCTATGGACACAAGAGCTAACCTGGTTTATCTGTTTCACAGCCCTGTTTTCACTAACCTTTAAGTGTAATCTAACTTGCCCCTTGTCCACGTTGGGCCATCTGAGGAACTTGGTACAGTAGAGATCTGGTTTAAATCTGCTCTATCACTACTCTGCTATGTGATCTTATGTAGGTTTCTTTACCTCCATAAGCCACAGCTTCTTGATCCGAAATATCAAGCAAATATTGTCAAACTCACAGGCTGCTGCCTGGATTAACATATGAACAGAGCCCAATACCCTGCAGTGCTCCCCTTCTCCTTTCTAACCTCACCCTCTCCTGTCCCTGACCCCTTTCCTTCACATCCTACAAGACTCACCTCATTCAGCAACTGCCCCCTCTCCCCAGATTTCAATCCCTTCCTCAACAATGCCTTCTGTCCTCCTGCTGATACACTCACTCACACATCCCCCTCACCATGCAATACTTCAGGAGCCTTCCAGCCTCCTTTCCAAGTAACCGTCTCTCTTTCTTAAAACTCCTGCTTCTTTTTATTTCTCTCCTCCATGAAACAGGAAGACATCCCACTGAGATTTCATGACCAGCACATATACCCCTATTTCCATCACAGACCCATGAACAATGCAGTGTTTAAGAGAAACAAATGCAAATTCCTGTACTTGAGTCCAAAAACCATGGGCATAAATGCAGTACGGGGAACAGTGAGCTTAGAAGCAACATGGAAAAGATCATAGCATTCTTTCTGCCTCTGTTCAACCTGGCAAGATTATCCAAAAAGTTAATAGGATCAAAGACTACACTAATCAAGGTATAACATTCAAAAGGAGAGGAGATACTATCTTGTTCTACTCTGACTAGATGTAATCAAGAAAGGTGAGTTTGGTTTTGAAGCTACACACTAAAAAGAAATGAATAGAAGAGATCAGAGGACAGAAACCACGTTAGAGACAAACGCTAGAAACTGTATCCTGTGGGGGAATTTTAAGTATGGAGAAAAGAGACGTGGCAGTAACACAGTCCCGATGGGATGTAATGGGAAGGAGGGAAGCAGCAATTAAAATTAATGTCACTGGACAGAAGACAGAGGGAAATGTTCATCATAAAGGTGGACCTGTCTGTTGTCATGGGGTATAAAGATGGGTTAAAAGGCCAGCCGCGGTGGCTCACGCCTGTAACCCCAGCACTTCGGGAGGCCAAGGCGGTGGATCACCAGGTCAGGAGTTCAAGACCAGCCTGGCCAAGATGGTGAAACCCCGTCTCTACTAAAAATACAGAAAATTAGCCAGGCATGGTGGCAGGCACCTGTAATCCCAGCTACTTGGGAGGCTGAGGCAGAGAACTGCTTGAAACTGGGAGACGGAGGTTGCAGTGAGCCAAGATTGTGCCACTGCACTCCAGCCTGGATGACAGAGTGAGACTCCATCTCAGAAAAAAAAAAAAAAAAAAAAAGATGGGTTAGGAGGCTCTGAGAAGAAATGCCTACACTATACCTCAAGGCTTCAGAGCAGCATCTGGACAACCAGCCATCAAGAATGTTCATAGTTCAAAAAAGTCATACTGAACAAATGCATTTACCTCTGTTCCCTCCAAAACCCATTAAGACAGTATTACAAAGAGATCTGGGGAATATGTGTATGTTTTAAGCACACAAACAAAGAATACAAGAAACAACAGCTACCAAATTTTGGAAGCTCAGAAACAGGTGGATAAGTAGTACCTGGCTGGTTGATCCAAGAAGGTGGGATTCTAATCTGAGTAGGCAAGGCTGAGAAGCAAGCTGCCCCATGCTGCAGGCTCAAAAAGACTTTGGGGCTGGTAGCAACAGATGCTGTGGAAAGTGGATGTAAGTGGTAAAAAGGCTATTTTAAAAAGCAGAACTGGGCCAGGTGTGGTGGCTCATGCCTGTCATCCCAGCACTTTGGGAGGCCAAAGTGCCTCCCAAAAGGGTAGATCACTTGAGGCCAGTCTCTACTAAAAATACAAAAAATGAGCTAGGCGCGGTGGCAGGCACCTGTAATCCCAGCTACTTGGGAGGCTGAGGCACAGAACTGCTTGAAACCGGGAGGCGGTGGTTGCAGTGAGCCGAGATAGTGACACTGCAATCCAGCCTGGGTGCTACAGTGAGACTCTTTCTCAAAAAAAAAAAAAAAAGAAAAAAAGAACTGATTGGATAAACGCTCATTTTTCTTTTCTCTGAGACAGTTTCGCTCATCACCAGGCTGGAACGCAGTGGCGAGATTTCGGCTCACTGCAACCTCTGCAATTCTCCCACCTCAGCCTCCTCAGTAGCTGCCACCAAGCCTCACTAATTTTTTGGTAGAGACAGAGTTTCGCCATGCTGGGCAGGCTGGTCTCAAACTCTTGACCTCAGGTGATCCGCCTGCCTCGGCCTCCCAAAGTGCTGGGATTACAGGCGTGAGCCACCGCCCCGGACCTTTTTTTTTTTTTTTGAGAAACAATCTCGCTCTGTCGCCAAGGTTGGAATGCAGCAGTGCTATCAGCTCACCGTAACCTCAAACTCCTGGGCTCAAGAGATGCTCCTGCCTCAGCCTCTCAAGTAGATGGGACTACAGGCGTGTGTCACCACACCTGGCTGATTCTTTAATTTTTATGTACAGAATGGGTCTCACACTTTGCTGCCTAGGCTGGTCTCAAACTCCTGCCTTCAAGCGATTCTCCCACCTCAGCCTCCCAAAGTGTTGAGATTCTAGGCAAGAGTTGCCATGCCCGGCTCTAAATGATCTTAAGGAGAAACTGGACTTTTTGTTTTGCTTTGAGGAAAAAAGGGTAACAGTAGCATTGCATGTCTTTTTTAAAGTGCTATTTTGTAGGAACACATAATGAAATATTATGTATGAAATGATCTGACGTCAAGATTCGCTTCAAAATAATTTGGATAGGGGAAAGAATAAGTAGGTGGGGTTTAGATCAAATCAAATTGGCCTTAAGCTGGTAATTGTTGAAACTAGCTAACTTTACTCTTATTTTTACTTTCTTATGTTTAAAATTTTCCAATTAAAAAAAGGCAGATTCCCCTTTCCAATCTTGGCAGGAATCTGGGGGTGTATTCTCTCGAGAGCAGTACGGTGTGTGGACTGGAAAATACCAGGCACAGCTGAAAGTGAGAATACCACACTGAGAACAGGGGCACTGATGTTTACTCGCTACGTACGCAAGACTCAATCTTCCCCCAGGTTTCCCAGAATGCTGGCAGCTAGCCTCACAGCGTGCGAGCAGAAGACTGGAAAAGTATTATCTGGGGAACCTGATAAGCTCAGGGAACGCACCTACAGCCACCAATACTGGAGATCTCCCAACAAAAGGGCCAGCCAGCTCATCTTACAGTGAGGCTACCAGTCGACAAACCAGACACAAAGAGCATCCAGGTTTTTAGTCCCCCATTCTTTAATGAGTGGACAGCCCAGGACACCTGGACATTTGAGTAAAGCCTTAATATGAAACACAGAAAAAGCAACTAGGAGAGGCCGGGTGCGGTGGCTGCCATCTGTACTCCCAGCACTTTGAGAGGCTGAGGCCGGCAGATCACTTGAGGCCAGAACTGCAAGACCAGCCTGGCTAACATGGTGAAAGCCCATCTCTAATAAAAGTACAAAAAATTAGCTGGGCGTGGTGGCGCGCGCCTGTAGTCCCAGCTACTGGGGAGGCTGAGGCAGGAGAATTGCTTGAATCCGGAAGGCGCAGCTTGCAGTGAGCCGAGGTCTCGCCACTGCAGCCTGGCGCCTGGTGACGGAGTGAGACTCTGTCTCAAAAAAAAAGAAAAAAAAAATTAGCTGGGTGTGGTGACGAATGCCTGTAATTCCAGCTACTCAGGAGGCTGATTGCTGTGGCACAAGAATGGCTTGAACCCAGGAGGCTCAGGTTGCAGTGAGCTGAGATTGTGACACAGCATTCCAGCCTGGGCGACAAAGCCAGACTCTGTCTCAAAACAAATCAAAAAGGCAACTAGGAAAAAAGACTATGCAGAGAAAAGAAAACTTCAAAAGGATGATTAACAGCTTCAGAGAAATATTTTTCTCAAAAAAAATTTTTTTTGAGATGTAGTCTTGTTCTGTCACCCCAGCTGGAGTGTAATGGCACAATCTCAGCTCACTGCAACCTCTGCCTATTGGGTTCAAGTGATTCTCCTGCCTCAGCCTCCTGAGTGTCAGGCCTCTACGTGGCAAGCCCGGACCCGGAAAGTCTAAAGTCCTGCCTGCCTTGGCTAATCACCCACAACCCTGAGCCTGCGTTCATCATCATCCCGGATCGCCCAGCCCCGACCTCTCCCAACACTGAGCTTCTAAACCCACCGTGCCATCTTAACTGTTAGTATGATAACGTGAATACTCCTCACCCCACCCTACCATCTTAACTACTCTTAACCTACCGCCATTGTAACTGAACTTATGGTAGTGTATACTTCTTGCCAGTACCCCCACCACTGTAACTGATCTTACTCTGCAACATCCCTGCTCCCTCCCCAAAAAGTTTGCCCCAATCTATAAAACCAATTCCTATCCCGCCACCCTTCGCTAACGCCCTTTTCGGCCTTAGCCCACCTGCACCCAGGTGAATAAACAGCCACATTGCTTACAGAAAGCCTGTTTGGGGGAGGTCTCTTCATCCAAAGCGTGCGTTTTAACACCAAGTAGCTGGGACTACAGGCATACGCCACCACACCCAGCTAATTCTTTGTATTTTTTGGTTCAGAGGAGGAGTTTCATCATGCTGGCCAGGCTGGTCTTGAACTCCTAGCCTCAAGTGATCCGCCCGCCTCGGCCTCCCAAAGTGCTGTGATTACAGGTGTGAGCTACTGCACCTGGCCAAAAAACATTTTTAATACTAGCTTTATTAAGGTATATAATTCACACACTATAAAGTTCATCCTTTTAAAATGTATAACACAGTAGGTCTTAGCATACTCAGAGTTGTGCAACCACCACTATCTGATATTGGAATCGTGAAAGAACAGGATACTACTACTAAAAACAGGATATCGAGAAAATTTTTAAAAGCTCTTGAAGGGAGTATAAATTAGTTTGACCGCTGCAGAAAGCAACACAGTGATTCCTCAAAGAGCTAAAAACAGAACTACCATTTGACCCAGCAATCCTATTACTGGGTACACACCCAGAAGAACAGATATCATTCTGCCATGAAGACACATGCACACAAATGTTCACTGCAGCACTATTCACAATAGCAAAGACATGCAGTCAACCTAAATGTCCATCAATGACAGACTGGATGAAGAAAATGGGTAGTCCTTCAACATAAGTAAGGTAAAAAGACAAAAGAAGAGGGCCAGGCACGGTGGCTCACGCCTGTCATCCCAGAACTTTGGGAGGCTGAGGCAGGTGGATCACAAGGCCAGGAGTTTGTGACCAGCCTGGCTAACATGGTGAAACCCCACCTTTACTAAAAATACAAAAATTAGCCGGGCATGGTGGCAGGTGCCTATAGTCCCAGCTACTTGGGAGGCTGAGGCAGGAGAATCGCTTGAACCTGGGAGGTGGAGTTTAAAGTGAGCCAAGATTGCACCACTACACTCCAGCCTGGGCAACAGAGCAAGACTTCATTTCAAAAAAATAAAAAATAAAAAGAAACTATGGTACACGTATACCATGGAATACTATGCAGCCATAAAAAGAGTAAGATCATGTCTTTTGTGGGAACATGGAGCTGAAGGCCATTATCCTTAGCAAACTTACGCAGGAACAGAAAACCAAAGACTGCATGTTCTCACTTCTAAGTGGGAGCTAAATGATGAGGACACATGAACACAAAGAAGGGAACGACAGACCCTGGGCCTACCTGAGCGGGGAGGGTGAGAGGAAGCAGATGAGCAGAAAAAAATCACTATTAGGTACGAGGCTTAGTAGCCGGGTGAGAAAATAATGTGTACAACAAACCCCCGTGACACGAGTTTACCTATATAACAAAACTGCACAAGGACCCCTGAACCTAAAATAAAAGTTACACAAAAAAATTAAAAAGCTCTTGAAAATTAAAATATCACCACAAAACAAAAATCTCAAAGGAAAGGTTGGAAGGAAGTTGACCAAAGTGCCCACAAAGTACAGCAAAAAGACCAGACTACGGAAACTAGGAGAGAAAAGCGAAGGACAATCAGGGGACTGGTCTAGGAGATCCAACATCAAATAACACGAGTTCCAGAAAGATGGAACGCAGAAAACATATGGGAGAAAATCACTATCATTATGACTCAAGATAATTTCCCCAAACTGAAGGCCACGAGTGCTGCGACTGCAGGGGCTGATCACCGTACTCAGCGGATCAAAGCGCATCACAATGAAATTCTGTAAGACTGAGGAAAAGGACAAGTCCTACTTCCAGGGAGAAGAAACAGTTTCTATGTAAAAGGCCAAGAATCCGAATGGGGCTCAATCTGCAGCCACACGGAAGCCAGCCGGCAATGAAAGCAGTGACTTCATTCTGGGGAGTGCTCTAACCCAGAAGTCAGTACTCGGCCCAAATCCCATCAACTGTGAGACAGCAGAATAAAATCATTCTTACACATGCAAGGTTCTCATAAAATGAACTGCTTAATCCTCCCTTTTACAGAAAGCTACTAGAGGATGTAGCCACCAGAATGAAGAAATATGCCAAGACAGGAGAAGAATGGGGTCCAAACGAGAGAGAAAATGAACCCCCAGGATGATGGAGCTTCTCAGATGACACCCACACAGCAGACCTAGAGAATAACAAATCCAGGTTAGAGCGGGTCAGAAGGCTTCAGGAAATACTTCCTTGAGAAGATGAAATTGATAGAATGCCCATGTGTTTAAACATATTGAATGTTTGCATTAAGAGATTTAGACAACCGACAGACAATCTGGGACTAAATTAATGATAAAAGACCAAAAATTAAGGAGAATAAAAGTACCTATTCAATTGTTAACTACCAAGAAAATTAAAAAAAAAATGTATAAGAAAATAAAAGCAGGCCAGATGCAGTGGCTCATGCCTGTAATCCCAGCACTTTGGGAGGCTGAAGTACCCACCTCAGCCACAGGAGTCCAGGAGTTCAAGACCAGCACGGGTGATGTGGCAAAACTCCTCTCTACAAAAATATACAAAAATTAGCCAGGCATGGTGGCACGCACCTGTAATCCCAGCTAGTCAGGAGGCTAAAGTGAGAGGATCACTTGAGCCCGGGAGGTCGAGGCTGCTGTGAGCCAAGATTGTACCACTGTCCTCCAGCCTGGGTGACAGAGCAAGACTCTGTAAAGCAAAACAAAAACAGGGTACTATATGGAATAGCAATGTAAAGAACTTAAGTAATCATAATAATGTAAACGTCAAAGGGTGATCTAAACAAAATGGACAGAATTGGAGCGGGAGGACAGGAGACGTGCCTGCATGGGCAAGGGAGGGGAGGGAAAGACAACTCAAGCCTCACGGCTAATGGTGGAAAGAAAACAGACAAAGCCTAAACCTGAGAAAAAAATCACAAAGAACGTAAATACACTACTTGGTAATACAGAGTTCAATACTCAAGAACCAGCTTGAAAAGTGATTGTTCTTGGGGAATGAGACACTGGGGCAGGACAGCAGGAAACCATTGTATCTTGTTCAAGTCTTGTCAGGTATATACTACGCACTTGTACAACTGATAAAAGTAAAAGCCAAAATTTTGTCCCTTTTTTTTTTTTTGAGTCACCAGTTTGGAGTGCAGTGGTGTGATCCTTGGGAGGCTGAGGCACGAGAATCCCTGGAACCGGGGAGGCAGAGGTTGCAGTGAGCTGAGATCGCACCACTGCACTCCAGCCTGGGCGACAGAGACTCCTCAAAAAAAAAAAAGATGTTAATAGTGGTAATAAAATGTTTTGTATTTTCTTATTCTTGCTTATCTGTATTTTTAATTTTCTAAAATCTACATATATTGCTTTAATAAAGGAGAATTTTTAAACATTAAGAAATTTTAAGTACAACTCAAATACAAAAAGCCAAGCCAGTGGGGGAAGAAGGAGGTGGCACAGAGCGCAGCCTCTCTCTTCCCTGCAGCCCGTGTTGTGAATACTACAGCACCAGATAACAGCTACTTCCCAACTCGTTCACATGACAGCATACTGAGAAAATAATGACATTTGTAAGACTCAAGGTCTGAGGAGATTAGCACAGCTATCATTCATTTGGCTGGGAATGACACACAGACTGGGAAGCTCTGAATCAGTATTTGGGTATTCGTTAAATGCTAGGCACTGAGCAGAGCATTTTATATGCCATAATATCATTTATTCCACATAACAGTAACAGTACTATCAACCTCCCCATCTTCGTTGTACAGAGAGGTCAGGTAACTTGCCTGAGGTCACATAGCTAGTGTTTCATCTAAGGCTGCAGAGTTCACGTTCTTCACCACAACTCCATTCTCCTTTTTGACTAGATAACCCCTGGGGTTCCTTACGGTCTGGAGACCAAAGGCTTAAAACCTCTTAGCTCCATTTCTTTCCTCCATCTATAAAACTTGCTTTCAGCACCTTTTGTCCAGATTAACTCCTATCAACTCTAGAAGTGAGACTCACTCCCTCTGAATCTCAAGGAGGCAGTTAAGTCCTACTTCCACAAATCAAGCACTCCCTGCACCTCCAACTTCCCACACAACTCCTGCTGTATATTGCTAATAAAACTGCTACATAAGCAAGGCTATAAAAATAGTGACATTTTTGCTATCTTCTTTTTTTTTTTGAGATGGGTGTCCATCTACCACCCAGGCTGGAGTGCAGTGGCGTGATCACGGCTCAAGGCAACCTTGACCTCCTGGGTTCAAGCAGTCTTCCCGCCTCAGCCTCCCGAGTGACTGGGACTCCAGTGGCTGGGACACGCTCAGTGAACTTTTTATGTTTTTGTAGAAACAAGGTCTCACTATGTTACCCAGGCTGGTCTCGAATTCCTGGACTCAAGCAATCCTCTTGCCTTGGCCTCCTAGACTGCTGGGTTTATAGGCATGAGCCACTGTGCCAGGCCATTTTTGCTTTTTTTTTTTTTTTTTTTTTGAGACAGAGTCTCACTCTGTCACCAGGCTTGAGTGCAGTAGCACAACCTGAGCTCACTGCAACCTCTGCTTGCTGGGTTCAAGCGATTCCCCTGCCTCCGCCTCCCAAGTAGCTGGGACTACAGGCGTGCGCACCATGCCAGGCTAATTTTTTGTATTTTAGTAGAGATGGGGTTTCACCATGTTGGCCAAGATGGTCTCGATCTCCTGACCTCGTGATCCACCCACCTCAGACTCCCAAAATACTGGGATTACAGGCGTGAGCCACCACGCCCAGCCTCATTTTTGCTATTTTTAATAGATTTTATGGATCTGTCAACAGTTAATGATGATAAAAGGGATTTTTGAACAAAATAAAAACAAATATATTTTGACTAAGAAAAAAAATTACCACAGCTTTGTGAACAGCTTCACCAAATAATTACGCAATTTCCTAACACTCACAAACTGACTGTCCTAAAGAAATAAATGTTCAGATTTGCTACCCAGGAGTCTGAGCGGGGAGATCAATTGAGCCTGGGAGTTGAAGGTTGCAGTGAGCTGTGATCATACCACTGTACTCCAGCCTGGGTGACAGAGAGAGAAATGGTTTTTCGTTTTTTATTTTTATTTTTTGAAGTATGTTTACAGTCTCATATGAAACCGGTTTCCTCATTAAGCTTGGGTTTTCACAACTGTAAAATGGACTTAGATGCGAAACAGGGTTTAGTGAGGATTAAGCAGGATAATAATGTAAACAAATTCTATAAATTAAGGAGTACCATATGTTACCTATTGCCATTGGTTTTGAACTTTAAATGTATTTTCAGAATCCTGGCCAAAAGACTTCACAGAAGCCCATTTACTCATACACTCATTCAGCCCTATCTGATAAGCTATCATTATATACATATACACATACACGTACATATATATCCGATCCTGTGCTTGGCTCTGTGGATACAAAGATGAATAAAGCGTATGTCGTCCTTACCCTTCAAAACCCTCACAGCTTAGAAGACAGATCTGTAAACCAATAGCAGCAATGTAATAGGTGTGATAATTACGATACACGGAGTATAACCTACTTACAACAGCCAATGTTAGCGAGCACCAGGCAGAGTTCTAAGCACTCCACATGGATCAACTCATATTTTCCATAACTCCAAAGGTAGGTACTACCTTTTTGCTGGCAAGGAACAGAGAGGTTAAGTATTTTGTTTAAGGCATATGGTTAGTACATGATGGAGCTTGACTCTGAGTCCTGGACTGATTCCAGATGCCACAATTAACCACTATACCATGAGCCAACAGACACTCTGGGGACGAGAAGTCCAGGAGGGGGAGGGGCATTCGGGGGAAATGGCCCAGAAAACAACAACCCTTGAACTGCGCTTTAATGGATAACTAGGAGTTTGAAAGTATATAGCGAGGGAGAGGCAATCTCAGGTCAGGGGGCAGAGTGTGCGCATACATAAAGACTGCATGGCAGAGAACTATAACCTGCCTGGTGTGGCTAGAAAGGAACAGGGCAGGTGATAAAGAGAGGGACAGAGGTCAGAATAAAAAGAACCTGGCAGACCCAGGATGAAGAGCTCAGTTATTACAGCAATGGCGCCACAGGGCCACTGGAGACTATTAAGGGTGGAGGCTGCTGGTCACCCCAGAACTAACTACATAAGCTCTCTTATTGGAAGGGACCTACAAATCTCTTAAAATATGTTCCTTTGTGCCAGGCGCGGTGGTGGCTCACACCTATAATCCCAGTACTTTGGGAGGCCAAAGCAGGTGGATTGCTTGAGCCCAGGAGTTCAAGACCAGCCTGGGTAACATGAAAAAACCCTGTCTCTACTAAAAACACAAAAATTAGCCTGGTATGACGGTGGGCGCCTGTAATCCCAGCTACTCAGGAGGCTGAGGCAGGAGAATCGCTAGAATCTGGGTGGCGGAGATTGCAGAGAGCCAAGGTGAAGACATTACATTCCAGCCCCTGCGACAAGAGCAAAACTCCTTCTCAGGGAAAAAAAAAAAAAAAGCCAAGTGCAGTGGCTCAAGCCTGTAATCCCAGCACTTTGGGAGGCCGAGGCAGGCAGATCATGAGGTCAGGAGATCAAGACCATCCTGGCTAACACAGTGAAACCCCGTCTCTACTAAAAAAATACAAAAAATTAGCCAGGAGTGGTGGCACATGCCTGTAGTCCCAGCTACTCAGGAAGCTGAGGAAGGAGAATAGATTGAACCCGGGAGGCGGAGGTTGCAGTGAGCCAATATTGCACCACTGCACTCCAGCCTGGGCAACAGAGTGAGATTCCGTCTCAAAAAACAAAAACAAAAACAAAAAAGTTATTACAATCTAGTTAGAAAGCCGTATTGATCCACCTTGCAGATAAGAGACAGAAAAGTGGGCTGGCTGACTATAGATTTCCATCAATTTGCCTTAGCCTGAGGACAGCACGAGGCAGGCTCAGACTCTCATCCATCTCTGTTTAGTCTCCTTAACCTCCTGAACCACTGGGATCAAGACCACGATACAACATGCAAATTGTTACCAAAAGCATCACAGACCAGGCCGGGAGCAGTGGATCATGCCTGTAATCCCAGGACTTTGGAAGGTCAAGGCAGGCGGAATGCTTTGAGCTCAAGAGTTCGAGACCAGCCTGGGCAACACGGCGAAACCTCACCTCTACAAAAAAAACATAAAAATTAGCTGGGTGTTCGGTGGCATGCACATGTAGTCCCAGCTACTCAGGAGGCTGAGGCTGGAGAATCACTTGAGGCCAGGAAATGGAGGTTGCAATGAGCTGAGATAGCATCGCTGCACTCCAGCCTGGGTGCCAGTTACTTAGGAGGCTGAGGCAGGAGAATTGCTTGAACCTGGGAGTCAGAGGTTGCAGTGAGCCAAGATCACAACACGGCACTCCAGCCTGGTGACAGAGTGACACTGTCTCAGAAAAAAAACAAAAACAAAAACAAAAACAAGAACAAAAAAATCACTGGTGTATTAGGTTTTCTGTCCCTTGAAAGAGTTTTGTCTATCCCTGATAAACCATACCAGACTTCTTCCAGATTCTCTGGACTTTGGACTTCTGTGGATACAATTTCCTCTGCCTGAAACACCGTTACTACCTCCTGTTCCTTGTCTGCTTTCGCCATTCACCTGTGGGCTGAAATGTTACTTGCTCAGGTAAGTCTTGCTTGAGCCCTAGATGAGGTTAAATACACTTGCTATTTATTCTTCATGCCCTCCCTCGGTTAACATTCACCACATCTTATAATTACTGGGTTAATACTTGTCTCTTCCACCACACTACATACTCTTTAAGAGCAAGTATCTGCTTTGTCCACTGTCATCGAAGTGTGTGGCACTCAGTACATGCCCAATAAACATTTGCTCAGTTAACAATAATGCCACAACCCTTTAGTATTCTGGACCACACCTCGAGTATGTCTTGACCTTATATGAGGCGACTCCTGTGAACTCTACATCAAGTCCTATTTCTGTCAGATACTCTCACAGTGTAAATTGTGTTTCTCTCCCTTTGCCTTTGCACAAATCTGCAAAGTGCCAACTTCTTGAACAAATCTGCGTGGTTCTTTCCACTACCACTTCATGTTCTCATAATACACATAGATACTACAGGGAAGGTGCTATGTGTATTCTCGGAAATTTTTTTAAAAAGTAGATCTTTCACTAACACGACTTTTTTTTTTGAAATGGAGTCTTGCTTTGTCGCCAAGGCTGGAGTGCAATGGCACAATCTCGGCTCACTATAACCTCTGACTACCAGGTTCAAGAGATTCTCCTGCCTCAGCCTCCTGAGTAGCTGGGATTGCAGGCGTGCACCATCACACCCAGCTAATTTTTTTTTTTTTTTTTTGAGATGCAGTTTTGCTGTCACCAGGTTAGAGTGCAGTGGCGCCATCTGAGCTCACTGCAACCTCAGCCTCCCGGGTTCAAGTAATTCCCCTGCCTCAGCCTCGCAAATAGCTGGGATTACAGGTGCACCCGGCTAATTTTTTGTATTTTAGTAGAGATGGGGTTTCACCATGTTGGCCGGGATGGTCTCGATCTCCTGACCTCGTGATCCGCCCACCTCAGGCTCCCAAAGTGCTGGGATTATAGGTGTGAGCCACCGCGCTAGTCTAATTTTCACATTTTTAGTAGAGACAGGGTTTCACCATGTTGGTCAGGCTGGTCACAAACTCCTGACCTCGCAATCCTCCCACCTAGGCCTCCTAGTCCTGGGATTACACAGGCGTGAGCCACCGGGCCAGGCCGACTTTTTTTTTTGAGACACAGTCTTGTTCTGTCACTAGGCTGGAGTACAGTGGCACAATCTCGGCTCACTGTAGCCTCTGTCTCCTAGGTTCAAGCCATTCTCCTGCCTCAGTCTCCCAAGTACCTGGGATTACAGGTGCCTGCCACCATGTCCAGCTAATTTTTGTATTTTTAGTAGAGATGGGGTTTCACCACATTGGCCAGGCTGGTCTCGAACTCCTGACCTCAGATGATCCACTCGCCTTGGCCTCCCAAAGTGCCGGGATTATAGGTGTGAGCCACCGTGTCTGGCCATGACTATTATTTTTCAGGGCTGGGATGCCTTAAAGGTACTTTTTTTTTTTTTTTTTTTTTTAAGGAAAACATAAGAAACACACAAACTATGTTATCTGAATTCTGGCCAGGCACAGGAAGACATTCTTAAAATATTTTAAAACCCCCTTATTTTAAAGTTAACAGAACCTTTTAAAGGCATTAGAAGCTGGGTGTGGTGGCTCCCGCCTGTAATCCCAGCACTTTGGGAGGCCAAGGCAGGCAGATCACCTGAGGTCAGGAGTTCGAGACCAGCCTGACCAATATGGTGAAACCCCGTCTCTACTGAAAAAAAAATACAAAAATTAGCCAGGTGTGGTGGCGTGCGCCTGTAGTCCCAGCTACTCTAGAGGCTGAGGCAGGAGAATCGCTTGACCTCGGGAGATGCAGATGGCAGTGAGCGGAGATCACATCACTGCACTCCAGCCTAGGCAACAGAGAGTGAGAGAGACCCTGTCTCCAAAAAAAAAAAAAAAAAAAAAAAAAAAAAAGGC
>CAUYLG010047033.1:0-16393 GCA_963573385.1 Cacajao melanocephalus | reverse complement strand
CTGTTCCCGTATTTACTGTTTAATGTCACAATGTAACTTGCGTCATCAACAAAGAACTAAAAGGTATATAATCAGACTTATGCACACAATAAACTCGCTATCCTGGCACGCTGTTCTGGCCTTGCCTGGGTAGTCCTCCAGACCCCACTGTCTGTCTGTCTTTTCTTCCGCACACTCTCTCCTCCAGGTTGTGAACATCTCCGAGTTGGGGCGAGGCCTCCTGCAGGCCGGGAGCCTCCTGGCAGACGTGCCGGTCCCCGACATATATTAGAAGTTTGTTCTTTGTTGAATAATATTTCATTGAATTAATATAACACAATTCTAGGAGTACAATTGCTGAGCCATGGGATGTTTGTTTTATACAAGAACTACCCTACATTTTTTTCCAGAGAGTTTTACTATTTTACATTCCTGCCCACAATGCATGAGAATTCTGATTCTTCTCATCCTCACCGATATTTAGGGTTGTCAGTCTTTTTTTAATTTTAGGCATTCTGATAAGTATTTAGCTATATCTCATTATAGTTTCACTTGCATTTCTCTGATGACTAATGATGTCCAACAATTTTTCATGTGCTTGTAGGTCGGTTATATATGATGCTTTGTGAAGTGTCTATTCAAGTCTTTTACATATTTTTAGGCTGTTTGTCTTTTTATTACTGAATTGAAGAAACTCTAGTATTTTTTGTTTGCTTGTTTGAGAGGGAGTTTCACTCTTTGTTGCCCAGGTTGGAGTGCAGTGGCGTGATCTTGCCTCACTGCAACCTCTGCCTTCCGAGTTCAAGTGATTCTCCTGTCTCAGCTCCTGAATGGCTGGGATTACAGGCCCGTGCCATCATGTCCAGCTAAATTTTTTTTTTTTTGTATTTTTAATAGAGACGGGGTTTCATCATATTGGCCAGTCTGGTCTCGAACCCCTGACCTCGAGTGATCCACTGGCCTCAGCCTCCCAAAGTGTTGGAATTATAGGCATGAGCCACCCTTCCCAGCTGCAGAAACTCTTTATATAGCTCATCTTTGTCAGATAAATGAATATTTCCTCCCAATCTGTAGCTTTCTTATTCAAGTTTTTAAGATATCTATTTTTGAGCAGATTTTTTTTTCATTTTGAGAAAGTATTTTATGGTACTTAATTTTGGACTTCTACTGAAGAATGCTTTGCCTGCCTCTGTGTCATGAAGACATCCTATTATGTTTTCCTCTAGAAGCTATATTGTTTTAGCTTTATTTTTAGGTCGGTAGTCCATTCTGAGTTTGTTTCTATTTGGTTTGAGGTGGGTGTCATGGCTCATTTTTTTCTCCATATGGACATTCAGTTTTTCCAGCTCTGCTTGTTGTGAAGATTTTCTTCGCCCTATTGCATTGCTTGGGTGACTTTGTTAGAAATCAAAAGTCAATAGAGACATCGGTTTATTTCTGGGCTCTCTTTTCTGTTCCATTGATCGACTTGTCAATCCTCTGCCAGTATCACATAATATATTAGTTACTACAGCTTTATTATAAGTCTTGGAATCAAATAGTACAAGTCTCCTTACTTTATTTTTCTTTTTAAAGCTTGCTTGGAATATACTAGATTTCTACATTCTAGATGGTTTTATATTAATTTTAGAATCAGCTTGTGAGTTTCTTTAAAAAAATGAAAAATGCCAGGCAAGATCCTTATTTGGATTGCATACAGTATAATTAAGATGTAAAATTCATTGCAATAGCAATAAAGGCACCAGTAAGTGGAACTTGACCAACTGATTGTACTTCAAATGTAAAGAACCATGGAAAACCAAGACAAATTGAAGAAGAAAAAATGAGGCTCATCAAATCAAATATTAAGACTTATTTTAACAATAGTATTATGTTATAGCTAGAGAGGCCATAAATAGATCTATAAATATATGAAAATATCTTATGTAAAGGAAAGACATAACACAGCAGTGAAGAAATCTAGACATTTCAACAGATTGTGCTGAGGCAGTTGACTTGTTAAATGAAAACAAGTTAAAATAGATTTTATTCTTACCTCAAATTCTGTACTAAAATAAACACCAAATGGTTTGTGATCCAAATGTAGATACAAAATTTAAAGTATTTTGAGGAAAACAGATGAATAAGCTTGATGACTTTGTGACAGAAAAGATTTTCTTAAATGAGACATAAAATTACAATTCATAGAAGATGATGGCAATGAATTTGACTACATTAACAATAAAAATTTCTATGAGTCAAAAGATACCATGAAATGTGAAAAGGCTGGCTACATGCTATGCATTATTGTAATTGATGCATAAATTACAAATAATTATTATCTGGAAGATGTGGATAATGCCTCTAAAATTAGCCAAAATAATTACAAAAAGGTGAACAGTACATCTGACAAATGGACACAATAGATTGTGGTAGGTGGTATCCAATGGTGGCCACCATCATTTCCTCCCTTCCCTCTTCATGTGCCTGCTGCTCCACCCACTGAGATATGGAGCCCTATTTTTTTCCTCTTGAACCTAGGCTGGCTTTATGTATTGCCTTGACCAATAAAATACACTATCAGAAATGACAGTGAATAAGCAATTGGCAGAAAAGGAAATAAAAAGGGCCAATGAAATGAAAATATGCTCAACCTTGCAATAATCAGAAAAATGAAGATGGAATACCTAATAATGTCATTTTACACACATTGGATAGGGACATTTATAAAGTCTGACAATATGAAATGATGGTGAGGGTGTCATACAATGCTAGGGGAAATAGAACTTGGTCCAGACACGTTAGAGAACAAGTTTGGAATATCCAATGAAAATGAACATGTTTTTCACTCAGCAGTTCCCGTTCTTTGCATAAGTCCTGGAGTAATGGAAACATGCTTGAGAATGCTTAACTTGACGTTGTTTATTAAAGTGAAAGATTGGAAATCAACTAAATGTTTATCATCTGGAGAAAACACATTTGTGGTGCTTTTACGCAAATGAAAAAAGTGACATGTAAAGTAATCACTTCCATTTATTGAATGCTCTTACAGGTTCTGGGCACAATGCTAAGTTGTTTTCATGTATTATTTAATCTTCATCATAATTCTAGAAGTACTGATCATCATCATCATCATCATTGTTCTCATTTTACAGAGGAGTGAAGTATCTTTTCTAAAACATACAGCTAGTGCGTGAGAGAGCTGGGATATGACTTCAGGAATCCATATTCTTACTAACTACATTATGCTGGTTTTGGAGAATTGTAGAAGACCTCTGAGGAATCTTCCGGAGGAACGCCCTTTGCAAAGCTCTGCTCCAGAGGTGGCTAGATGAGGGCCCACCCCTGTTCTTGCCTTCCTGGGCTCCTGTTTATATGCAACCTCTGAGACAAAGGTAGATTCCAAGGGTACATGTGTGAGAAAAGGCAGAGATGTGTACAGATAAGAGAATGGTAGCTTACTTTGGAAGCTAAACTGCTCGTTAGATAAAATTCTTAAAGGTTGTAAATTAACAGTGCACACTCTGAAAAAATGTCATTTTATTAAAGGAATAACATAGACTCTTGAGTGTAAGAAGAGACACTTAATAGACTTAATTAATACTAAGTACCCTAATAATATATTGGCTTATTGTAAAGATTCAATAAAATTGTTTATTTATCAATTGCTTGGTGGTTGCTAGGCATTTGATAAACATTCTCAGCTTTCATCTACATTTTCTAACTGTTTGCAGTACTTTTGTTTATATTAACACCTCAATAACCCATGGACTTTCATAGAAAAGCCCTTGAGGTCTGAATTTATGACTTTGTATGTGCTGATTTCAGCATGTTCTAAGTATACAGGCAAAGAAACAAGAAATAATAATGGTTTTGAGTGGCTCTGCAAAGTCAGCAGCCAGAGAGATGTCTAAGAACCGGTAAAAGTTTATTAATAAGTAGGAGAAAGTAGAGGTCACTTATTGGCCAAGACCAAATAAATTTCAGAGATAGTTAATAATTCTTATCAGCAGTATACCCTTGAAAACAGTCATGAATTTCTGTCACCTTGATTGAATATTTGTTCCTGTTTTACATGATGGAGAACAGCACTGAGCAAAATGAAAACCTCAGCCACCACAGAGCTCAGTGACAGACAATAAACACATACGTAGGTAAAACCCATGTCATGTCAATATTGAGAGAGAGGGTGACAGGGGTCTTGGTGGAAAATAAAACAGGAAAGGGTGTTATGGTATGTGGATGGTGCCAGGAGTTACGACTGAAAATTACTTAGGAAGGTCCCATGGAGAAGTGGCATTGAGTAAAGACCTGAGGGGTGGGTGAAAGTGAGGGAAAGATGATTCTGAGGAGAGAGAATAACAAATACATAAGAATTCTCTTAGTTCTAGGAACAGTAAGTGGTCAGTTTGCTTGACTGCAGTATCCAGGAAGTGAGTGGAGAGGTGGACGTCTCAATCACGCACTGCTTTGCCAGGCACTGAAAAGAAATTGGCTTGTTTCTGAGTGACATGAAAAACCACGGAATGATACCTCGTGGACTGGATTGCATTCCTTCCAAATTTGTATGTGGAAGCTCTAGCCTCCAGAGTTACTGCATTTGGAGGTCAATCTTTGGAGGGACAAGGTTAAATGAGGTCCTATGATTGGAGCCCTAATCCAGTGGGACTGGAGCCCTTATGAGAAGAGATGAGGACACGTGAGAGACCCCAGAGATTCACATGCTCAGAGGAGATCATGTGAGGACACAGGGAGAAGGCGGTCACCTGCAAGACAAGGAGACAGGCCTTCAGAGAAACCAAACCTGGTGGCACCCCGACCTTGGACTTCCAGCCTTCAGAACTGTGAGGCAACGTTTTACTTGTTTAAGTCACCCAGGTGCTTTTAATTTTGTTATGGCAGCTCTAGCTGATGAATACGGACACTGAGAAGCTGGCATAATCTAGCTTAATTTTTGAAAATGGCACTCCGACTGCCTCGTAGGGAAAAGAGTGCAATGATAGGCATAGGGTGACAGAAGTTTATTGCAATGGTCCAGGTGGGAGGGGACAGTGGCTTGGGCAGAAGTGGTAGTCAACGTGGAGGAGTAGAGCTAAGGAGAAGTGCAAATTTTTGCCCCCAAACCAATGGATAAGATGTCTGGAAAACCAAGTTTAAAAGGACAGATGAGGAGTTTGGTTTTTGGACATGTTTAATTTGAGTCAAAGCAGAAGTGTCAAGTAAGCAGTTAGATAGATGGGTTAGGAATTGAAAGGAGAGGTTTTAGATATAAAGATGGGTGTTTTAAGCCATGATTGGATTGCATCAATAAGTGATGGACTGAAGTTAGAGAGAGAAGAGGCTGAAAGCCTAAGCCGGAGGTCACTGGTGAACGCCGATATTTAGAGTTTGGGGATGTGAGGACAGAGAGGCATGTGCTGGGAAAGAAATGGAAATGGAAGCAAGAATTCTCTTAGTTCTAGGAACGGTAAGTGGTCAGTTTGCTTGACTGCAGTCTCATTGATATGACATGTACCTACATAAACCCCACAGATAGGAGAGATATATAATCTGCTGCTATGTATCATATATATTACTGTGGTATGTATTCATATACATTCACATGCATATTCATATACATACATATACATATACAAAGACATATTCTACCTAAAATTGCAAATCTGGAGAGACATATAATAAATAATAGGCGATATATATAATTTTCTGCTATGTATCATATATCTTCCTGTGGTATGTATTCATATACATATTCATATACATTTACATACATATTCATATACATACACATACATATACAAAGACGTATTCCACCTAAAATTGCAAATCTGGAGAGACATATAATAAATATGTCTTTATTATATGTCTTTCAACTTCAATGCTGATTAGATGGAGCTATAGCAGGCAATAGGGAGCTTCCTCTTTCCATCTACTGTACATTAAAGATTCTCCTGGCTAGAAGGCCTTTCCATGTCTGTGCTCCTAGTAAAACTCTTTCTCTTCTTCAAGCTCTTCCTAGCTCCCCATCCTCTATGAGGTCATTTTGGATTCCTCTAGTTCTTACTAAGGGTATTTTCTCTAAGCTATTCATTAATTATTTGCATCATATTTCGTTGTCATATGCCATTATATATTTCACAAATCATTCCATCACTTTTAGTATATTACTTGCTTCTTTTGGTGTGTTCATCTAGCTAGGTTTGAATTCCCTGAGAACGCTGATCGTGTCTTAACTTTATTTCTTACCTGTATTGAGACAATGAATGGTTAAAGCTTTGGTTAGGCAACTAGCTTATGTGAAACAGAAAATATATTTGACATGGTCTCTAAAATAAATTGTGCAGATAAATCTTTGCTTTAAGAAATAATTTGTTCCAACACTTATAAAAATAATCTTTTAAATAGATGATTTTCACATGAATATTAAATTATAGATGTGTTTTACTGGAATATTTTTCTTGTTGCTTTATAAAATAAATCATACATAAGAACGGGAAATTCTTTTCTGAAGAAATGTCAGCAACACATTCCTAGTAATTAGAGCACTATTCTATTCTGAGAAATAGAACACAGATTCAAACATGAGTTGTATCTGGTGGAATGGTATCGGAGTGAGCCTTTCTTGTGTTTTTTAAGAGTAGTAATTTCAATAATTTAAATTAATTAAATTTTTCATGATTCTCAAACTTCCTTAACATTTTAAGGCCATTTCCAAGACAAATTTAAAACATTTATTATAGTTTCCTTATTTCTTTCCATAAATGTTTTTCCAGACATAGGAGAATTCTGTTGTGAATCCCGTCAAGAAAGGTAATAAAAAGTAACATTGAGGCCCCAAGTAAGCATTTCCTTCTTGAGCAGTTCGTTCATTCACTCAACAGTTATTTATTGAATGCTACTGTTGGGCAGACGGAGTGATGCACAGGATGGAGAAGGCAAAGCCCCCAACATCAGCAAATTTATTAAATAAATGAATTAAAGGTTTTCAAAGGTTGAAAGACAACCCTTTGTTGATTGGTAGTGTTGGGGAGACTTCACAATTGATGCATTTTACTTACGGTGGCTGCGTTATATATTATTAGCAATTCAGCTGTAAGCAAGTTCTAAAATGACGTTTTTACTCACTCCCTAATCTCTTTAAATCTGTTTTGGGCCTTCTCTAAATGAGTAAGATACTTTCCCTACATAGTTAGATTATGAGCTGTTTTTATGCCTAGCAGTTCTGACACAAACCAATCAATACCAAATCTCTGAATTTTTGAATGCCAACTATATGCCCTATATTTTCATTTAATTCCTAATGCTAATTACCTGGAGTTAGCACAGACCTGGCAGGCTGCCTGTACTTCACATGCCAACGCAAGTATTGGGTGCCTGGGTAACCCACATTTTTGTTCAACTTGGCTAGAAAGTCAGAGGTTCCCACCACCCTCTTCTTAGGTTAATAATTTCCTAGAACGGCTCACAGAACTCAGTGAAACACTTTAACTTAGCAACTACTGGTTTATTACAAAGGTTATTATCAAGGACACAAATGAACAGCCAGATGAAGAAGTACACAGGGTGAGATCTGGAGGAGTCTCGTGCACAGGAGCTGCTGTCCCTGTGGAGTCGGGGTGCGCCACCCTACAGCATGTGAATGTGTTCACCAACCCAGGAACTCCAAGTCATTGAGGGGTTTCATTACGTAAGCATGATCGATTAAATCACTTGCCTTTGGCGACTGGAGTCAGTCTCTGGCTCCTCTCCTATCTCTGGAGGTTGGGGTTGGGGCTGAAATTTCCTACCCTCTAATCATGTCTTGAGAACTGTCCCAATCCTGAAAATATCTAGGGGTCCCCAGCCACCAGTCACTCATCAGTATATCAAAGACTCTCTTATTACTCTAGAGATCTCCAAGGCTTTTAAGAGCTGTGTGCTGGGAACTAGGGACAAAGACCAAATAGTTATTTACTTGATTGTATCACGAGCACATCACACTTTAGTGTACTATCTGCCCCCCTCCACCTTTGACTGTACGCTCTGTAATTATTGGGTTCACCACTTCATCACCAATGTGCATCAGTGGCAGGCACATATATACTAGTTCTGTACAGAGTTTTTGGTTAGTGACTGGTTGCATGTATGACTAAAGGTATGCCTCTGTATGACCTGTCATTTAAAAGCTGTCTGCCCTTTAGAATGTAGTTATAAGTTTATGATTCTCTCCTTCATTGGAAGATTCTGTCAAGTATTCTTGAAGCAAAGTATGTCTTTAATTGTGCTTGTCAATTTTCAGATTTATCCTATGGTCCAACAAATACCTAATTTAACTTGAATCCTATTAAGGTTTTTCTGTAAGTATTACTGTGTCTCCTTGCATGTGTTTTGCTGTTTGGAAAGTTTCCTGTCCTAATTCCCGTGGATGTGAGGAGGTCTCCAATTCTACCTGGGTTTGAGTTTAATAGGCTATGACCAGATGTGCTCAAATACTTTAAACAATATGTATTGTGCTACCAGATGTCCCTATATTAAATCACCAATTCCAGGTAATAAGTATGCTGCTGTTGTATGTTCACTCTCATTAAAATCTGTCTCCAGGCAATTCATCTTTATTAATTTGTGATTTCTCCCCCCAGAAAATGGCCAAAATTCAGACTCCTTGTCTTCTGTAGAATAAACATCTAGTAGCTCTTTTGATGGAGTCTTCATTCACCTTGGAAGGGAGATGACTTTTTCTTTGTATCTTTATCATTGGTTAATATTTACTGTATTCATGCTGATGATAATAATTCATATACTTTGTAGAAATTTAAAAAATAAAGTATAAATAAAAATTAATAAATAATAATCTCTGCACCTGCAACATTTTAATGTACTTTTGCACCTTATTTTCTATGCCTTGAAATGATCTTTATTGAAATTTCCCATTTAACTACTCAGCCATAAGAAGGAATGAAATAGTAGCAT
The DNA here is from genome assembly GCA_963573385.1 of Cacajao melanocephalus. NCBI lineage: Eukaryota > Metazoa > Chordata > Mammalia > Primates > Pitheciidae > Cacajao > Cacajao melanocephalus. Next base: position 7,486 of record CAUYLG010047033.1, on the reverse strand, counting down.
TCACAGCAACCTGGGTGGAGTTGGAGACCATAATTCTAAGTGAAATAACTTAGGAATGGAAAACCAACATTGTATATACTCACTTATAAGTGAGAACTACAGTATGAGGATGCAAAGGCATAATGATGATACATTGGACTCTGGGAACTGGGAGGAAGCTCCCGGAGGGGGGGCTGAGGGATAAAAGACTACACATTGGGTAGTGTACACTGCTTGGGTGATGGTGCACCAAAATCTCAGAAATCACCATTACGGAACTTACTCATGTAACCAAACAACATCTGTTCCCCAAAAACCTATTGAAATAATAATATGAAAAAGAAAAACCAATTCCCAGTCAGCATTCCATCTACCCAGATGACCAGTGTCATTTTGGAGAAAGCAAAAAATAATTTGTTAAAGTTAAATCCAGGTCCAATAAAACTCCTTTGTTCCCCATGTGTATTCGTGTATTGAAACATTTCTGTTTCTCTTTGCATTCCATGGTTCTCTGTCTATACCTCCCTTAAATTTTTCAAGGTTAAAATCATTGGACTCACACAGGCAATAACTTTGGGGGTTCCATTGTCCATTTATGCATTGGAAAATATGCAAAGCCATTTCCCTAATGAAATGTGGCTGTATCTTTGGGCAGGTGACTATGTCTCCATAAGCTTCTTGGCTTTTCTAAGGGCCGCCAACCCCAATCCAGCTCCAGTGCCTTCATTCACGAGTCTTCATTCAACTGTCAACACTAAATGTGTACCTTCTAAATACTTACTGGATGTTTTTCAGGATTTTTGTCTTCAATCTTCATCAAATCTTGATTGTAAAAATGACAGAGCCTGTCTCATGTGCACGATATCCTCAAATATGCCTTTGCACCATGTCAGATCATTAGAGAGCTTGTGGTTATCTGTTCTGTGCTGGCTCTTGTAGAATTAGATTTACTGAAATCAAAATCAATTCGATGCCATCAGACCATGAGAACTGTATTTTAGAATAAATACTCTATGAAAACCCATCATTTTATCCACTATAATGTCTCTGTAAGCACGGTTTCTTACATAATCATGTTCTTTTTATGAAGGACTCAGAAACAGTTGTATTCCTCTGCAGCTGGTTTGCATTTACCTTGTGAAGTTTGTAAGTTGTTTACCTGGGAAGAGTTTCCTTTCTAGGTTGGATGCTAAAGCTTAGTGCATAATAACCTCAGGATCTCCACTGTCTACTTCTACATTAGAAAAGCTGCAAATAATTGTAGTCTTAACAAAATTTTGTTTTGCCTTTGGGCTTCACTCTCTGTTTTGTTCCATTTTCCCGCTTTTATTTTTCTTTACTTTGGTTCATATCATTTTGTGATATTATAAACCTTTCATGATAAGCATCTTATAAGCTTTCTTTAAAGGCTTTTGAAGTGAGATTTTTAGAGGAATAAATAAAATAAACTAATTTAAACATCGATGTCAAGATTAGATTTTCTATTTTTAAATGATATTTATATAATTGAAAACCTAATAACTCCGTGTAATTTGACTTGAGTGTTGATTATTTTTATTTCTCATATTTTTATGTGTATTTTTAAGAGAGTAAAGGTATAGGATGGATTTCAGTTTTGTAACACCATGAATATGATTTGAAATTTATAGTCTTGGCAGATGTTTCGCACGTGACCACTTCTACCCACAAATAATATAATCCAAGAGTTTGAAGGGACTCCTCATGTCACGGAAGTTGAATTACAGGCCTTACATGGCTTGACTAAGGTACCTTGGTTTTTGGCAGGGGTAGAATTAGGGCCTTGGTCATTTGACTTCAGCTTACTCCCCTCCCCTTCATTTAGTTCTCCTTTCAGTAACTATCAGTTCCATTCCAGAAATATTTCATGAATACTTGAAACATTGTGCTAAGCACCCAAAGTCCCCGATCCCTGAACGCTTTCAATCTGGGAGGAGGTAAAATGAAAACCAAATAACTAAAACCTAGAAAATACAACCCACATTGTCTAAGAATGGTGCTGAGTGCTATGAAGTCTCAAGAAAATAGATCTCATCTGTCCTGGTGCTGTGTTGTAAAGTACAGGCTGTTTTCTGATTGGCAGAGTTGAGGGTAGGGAATACGGTGAGCAGGTAAACTTAGATGGTGAAGTAAGTGAGAAGAGCGGCCAGGTGCAGTGGCTCAGGCGTGTAATCCCAGCACTTTGGGAGGCCAGGGTGGGCGGATCACCTGAGGTCTCGAGTTCGAGACCAGTCTGACTAACATGGAGAAACCCCATCTCTACCAAAAATACAAAATTAGCTGGGTATGGTGGCACATGCCTGTAATCCCAGCTACTCAGGAGACTGAGGCAGGAGAATTGCTTGAACCCGAGAGGCAGAGGTTGCAGTGAGCTAAGATTGTGCCACCGCACTCCAGCCTGGGCAACAAGAACAAAACTCCTCAAAAAAAAAAAAAAGTGAGAAGAGCACAGGGCGTGGCCTGAGAAGAAGGGGCCCAGCACACCTGGAGCACAGGAGACATGAAATGTAATAACACATGCTTCTAGCAGGTGTTCACCTTTGTGAAGACTGCTGAGGTCAGACGGTGGGAATCATACAATCAATCAGTGAAAGCTGCAGAATGCTAAAGTACCTTAAATCTGTGTGGCTCACCTCTTAAAATGCATACAAATCACCCAGGGATCTTCAAAGTGCTGCTTATGACTTCGGCCTCGGCGGCATGCTCCCTACTGACCCCAGCACTGGCCAGTGGTAAGGATCTAAGTCAGAATTCGTAGTAATTATGCCTATTAAAGCTGCACCGAGGAGTGCTTCTTGATCCTTCGTGTTGTAAAACTATGTTTTCCAAATTCCCAAGGCCTACAGGACTGGAAACAATTCTTCTGCAAATAAATTACATTTTAATGTACATTAGTCATTGGAGTTCTATGTCTAAGATTTTACTTACAAAAGTGAAGAGGATTGCAAACATAGCTTACAAACCAATTACTTTGGTCCCAAGAAGCCAATAAAAAGTTTTGAGAATAACAATAACACGGTCAAGTATGCATTCCAAGAAGACAGATCTAGTGGCTGTAAGCAGGGCAGATTAGAAGGGTTAAAGACTGGAGGTTAAACATTTTTAAGGTAATATTGCATCCTTGTAACATGTTATTAGGGTAGTGGTATCTTTGGATAACATGGTGAAAATGGGAATTGAAAGAAGAACTTGATTTGAGAAATATAGGCAAGACCAGGTAGTGTATCAGATATAAAAGTGCAAATAAAAATCAGGGGGTTGAGCAATCTTGACGATTTGAGTGTTTAAAAAAAGGAGTTTGGATTTTATCTAATTCCTGATTGCAGTGAACACTTATCTCTGCCTACCCATCTCTTTTGCACAGCTTGCAGGGACAGGCGGGCCCCACGCCTGTCTCACCATCCTACCCCTCACCCTATTGCAGTAGAAGACCCCGTTCCTTCTCAGCTCTTCCACATTCTTTTTTACAGCACTTAACATGTAACCATCCTTTTTCTTTCTTCTTTTTTTATTTCATGAGATTTCAACCCTCATTTGGCGAAGCATTTCTCGGACCAAGAACGGTATTTATTGTTGCAAACATAGGGCCCTGCCTCTGGTACTTGAAAAATGTTTCTTGAATGAATAAATGCAGAAAAAGATGGCATTTCAGCTCCTCATCTGCCTGAGGTCAGGCATCCAGGGTACCATGTGGAAGCATCAGTTGCTTCACACTGATGTGAAACGAGGTCCTGGGATGTCAGTGGGAAGCTGAGAAGTTTGGAGTCAGGCAGATCTGCTATTTGTAAGTTATGTGACCTTGGGTAAGTTATTTAACCGTTTTGGGCTTTTGAGATGGGTAAAAGCTCTGTAACTTTCCTTTAAATGGAGATTAAAATGCCATCTTTCTTTAAAGACGGTCTCCATTTTGCTATGTAATATTTTACATTTTTTCGAACTGCCATCTGGGGATATAACTGTGAGTAGATTTGAGTACTTAAGTGGACCTTGAAAACACAATAGAACAACAGCAATTTCAGAAGGGAAATAATCATACGAAATTATTGACATTGGAAGGGAAAAATAGAGACAATTTATTTTTCATCATGACACTAAGGGTCCATCAAAACATGTACAAGTCTCCCTGAAGGAAAAGAAAGACATATTTAGTGCTCTAACCATGCAAGTCACCAAATTTAAATGTAATAGAGAGAACTGGGAATGAACTCTAAGCAGTTGTCACGAAAATCTATAATAATAAAGGTCCATTGAAACGACACTCTATCCCTACCTAGAAACAGCTCTCTACTAAATGTAAGAAATAGCCACATTATTCCAAGAAGATTTCTTCCCATAATAAAATGTCACAGTGGATATAGAAAGTGTAAAATGCTCGCCTTTGAAACCTAACTTTTGGACTGAGAGGCTTTCATTTCTTATCACACATGATAGAACATTTTGAAGGCCATAGTATTTGAAATCCCATTTATCTTTATAATAGTCAGTACTTTTAAATTTTTAATAGGTACTTTCATTTCTAAAGAGGATTCATATATAAAGATCATCACACACTTGTCAATATAGAGTTTCCAAATAAATCCATCAGGAGAATCTTTCATATTGATAGTTAATTGCCTTGGAGTTAGCTTGTTTTTTTCCTTCATGTTGCTGCATGTGCAATTATAAGAGGAAACACTGAAATCTAAGGAAATCAGGATTCATCTTAGTTTTGTGTAAAATTTATGCAGAAACAGCATTTTTTCACAACCTTGGTCAGGGGCAATGAGCCAGATTCTTCCCAACACCTTAATTAATCCATGGTACTAAATTGAGTTCTTTAAGTTCACTGGAGTGCAAATGCAGCTGGTAACATTGCCGCTGCTCTCAGTGGCTCGCCGGGAAGGACAGAAAAGCTAGAGTCTGTCTTCTGAAACATTATCACACATCTACATTATTCTCTGTTTTTTCAATGGCTCCACTCTCATAAGGTCTCCAAAGTAGTTGATAAAATACTATTTTTAAATTAAGTTACATTTAAAAAATTTTGGTGGTTTTACATTGTCTACAAGAAAAATCCTATATCCACAGGGCCCTTGACAGCCTGAAGTCATCTATCTTCCCAGTCTCACCTACCTTTTCTCTTTGTTGTCTATACTTTAATGAAAATGGGTGTCCTGCATCTGTCCTGCTTCCAGGTTTTTAAATATCTGTTTTCTTTGCTTGGAACACTTTTCTTCCTCTGTCGTCTGAATCCTCTGTGATCCAATTCCAAGGTCACTTTGCTATGAAGCCTTCATGTTCTCTTCTAAACAGGGTGAGTTGCTTACCTTGCCCTGTCCCCATAGAGCTTTGAGTGCATTTCACTATTGCACAATGTGCGCTGCATTTTAGTTATTTATGGTGGTCTCACCACGGCATACTGGAGGCGGGAACCATGTCTTACTAATCTCTTCTTCTCCAGTTCCTTATACAGAATTGGCATATCCTAGGTGATCAGTAAATGTTTTGTTAACTAATTACAATTTCAAATGGGTATTTTTAATGTTTTACAAATTTAGGTGGTAACAACACTTCCTTTATCATCACCAACCAACATACAGAGAGCACTAAGTATGTCCTAGCCACTATTCTAAGGCTTTACACGTGTTATGTCACTTAATTCTCAAAACACTACCTTAATGAGGTACCAATGCTTTTTCCAATACCATTCTTTTAGTTTTATAATTATAGGTGCTTTTGCAAATATCTTTTAAATGGCATTTCAAAATATTTACCTTCATAACCAAATAATTTTAAGTTTTACCAAATTGTTCCTGAGGGATGTGTATGTATGTATGTGTGTGTGTGTGTGTGTGCATGTGTGTGTGTTTGTATGTGTGTGTGTTTAATATTCATAGTAATTATCAACATAAGTTTCTTTTAGCCAATATTATTACACCTTAGATCACTTTGGCCTAATTTATACATTTGGTTGTCAGTTTTCAACTTGTGTGAAAATACTTTCAGCTATAGATCTTTCAGTTATCAAATTGAAAATAACGATGCAGGCCTGGTGCACTGGCTCACGCCTGTAATCCCAGCACTATGGGAGGCTGAGGTGGGAGGAACACGTGAGGCCAGGAGTTTGAGACCAGCCTAACTGACATGATGAAACCCCATCTCTACTAAAAATACAAATATTTGCTGAATGCAGTGGCACATACCTGTAATCCCAGCTACTTGGGAAGCTAAGAAACTAGAATCGCTTGAACCTGGAGGTAGATGTTGCAGTGAACTAAGATCACACTACTGCAGTACAGCCTAGGCAATAGAGTGAGATTCCGTTTCAAAAAAAAAAGAAAAAGAAAAAGAAAAAAAAAAAAGAAAGAAAACAAAATGATGCAGTTAATTTCTTTATTCATTTGCAAACATTTATCAGCAACCCATTGTGTATTAGATACTAGAATACAAAAATAAGTAATTATGGTTCTTATCCTCCTGAACATTTCAGTTTAGAACAGAGAATAACTTTTAGGTTTGGAATAGATTTAAGGGAAGGAAAAACATCTTTGCTTGAAGGTTTTGCCCCAGGATAAGAACTATGTTTTCTATGTTCAGCACAGTCAGTTTCCAACATAAAGTTTGCCAGAGACTAGAGAATTTATAGTGTTTCACGATGTTCACTGTATGTCTTTACGTGTTCATTTAAAATGATTTCATAGACATATAGCTACACTCATTTTTCAAGAGCACAAAAGAAATGTTAGCATAAAAGGAAGTTCTGTGGAAATGGGTTATTAACTTGTAGATTTGATCTTACCATAGGTTCGGTTCTAGCATTTGTAATCCTAGAAATGGAATATGATCAGCTAAACCCAGGGAGGCCTTGGGAAAGCTGGCTTACGATAGCTACTATATACTATAAACAATAGAGGCTATTTTTCAAAGTATAGTAGAATGATAATTTAATGCTATATATCATAGTTTATAATCTACAATAGTTGGTAAATTATAACTATGGCCTCCAGGATCTAATCTCTAATTTACCAAAGTTATTTGAAATTTAAGGCCATGCTACTTTCATTCTTACTCTATGGAAACATTTGGCATCCATATAACTTGTTGTCTTTGCCCTGGAAACACTTCCTCTGTGGAGCCTGCCGTGTCCCCTTACTTTTCCTTCTGCTGTCCCTTGGCTGGATACCACCCAGAATTCCTCTCCTGGAGGTCTTTATCCTCTCAGTGCCTGGTAACTTATAAAACTTTTTCCATCAAAGTGCAGTTACTTGGTGGCCTTTCAAAAACAAATATTCAAATATGTCAGAGGTGTGGAGGCCGGTGGTACCGTAGTGTGGAAACTGCCCCAGATGTGGAGAATGGTGGTACTGTAGTGTGGAAACTACCCCAGGTGTGTAGAATGGTGATACTGTAGTGTGGAAACTGCCCCAGGAGTGGAGAATGGCGTACTGTAGTGTGGTAACTGCCCCAGATGTGTGGAATGGTGGTACTGTCGTGTGGAAACTGCCCCAGG
>CAUYLG010047031.1:0-64966 GCA_963573385.1 Cacajao melanocephalus | reverse complement strand
CCCCTAAGATTTTAAGTTCACTGTGATGGGAAAATTTCTTTTTCGTCTGCCCATCTTCCATTGGGGAAGTACCTCTCCCGTATCCCAAGTGGTTCAGATGGGACTGTCAATTTCAGTACCCTGCCTGCTATGAGCTATAGGGCTGAGTCCCTGAGCCAGGCCTGACCAATCAAGGTACACCATCATTTTATCCAGGGAGATTGTCAGGGTGGAGTAGCGGGGAGCATGTGGCTAAAACAGAGCCAATTAGAGCCCTTTCATATAACTTGATCTATTGATGCTGTAAAAGCCAAGTGTCTTTCTTTTAAACTATGAATTCTAAGAATATAATCTTGGGGCTAAATTATGTTTATTCAACAAGTATTAATTGAGGGCCTAAATATCAGTCAGGGTTCACAGGGCCCAGTCATGAGAATATATACCTCTCTAGATATTTTAAACAGAGGGAATTTAACATAAGAAAGTGCTTGCAGAGTGAAGGGATCAGAGAACAAAGAGCAATTTTAAATGGACCCAGAGCTTAGTAACTGCCAAAAGAAGCTCTCATTCCTAAGGCTGTGGGAACAAAAGAGTAGAGGTGCTTTTCCAAGATCCAGAACCCAGGAGAAGGGGAAGTCTGGGCTCATGCTTTGACCAAAGGTGGCTGGTGCCAAGACCATGGTGGGCACTGTGCGTGCTGATTGGAGAGCTGCTTAGGGTCTGAGGAAGTAGCTCCATTGATGGGTGCTAGAAGTGTCCAAAACACCTATTGTTCTCTGTGCCTGTTGGAAGATTGCTAACAGAAGTCGGAAGCAGAAAAAGAGCCTCTTCTCTCTTCCTCCTGTCTTCCAATTTCCCACCAGTGCCTTATTAGGCTTATAAAGAGACTCACTGGCTTTCCATCTGAAAGCCGGTTGGCAAGAGAATCTAGGGAATGTAATTCCAGTGTCCAAGCCTCCTTAAAACCCATAGCAGAACAAAGCAGTGGAAATGAAATTTGAGAGCAATCAGGCAAAAGACAGCCCCATGTCAATGTGCTTCTTATTCTAGAGACTGGAGGACCAGTAATAAGCAAGACAGACAAAAATCCACTCTCCAACAACTTGCTTCTAGAGGAAATAAGAGATAATATAAAAGCAAGCCTAGGCTAGGCACGGTGGCTCATGCCTATAATCCCAGCACTTTGGGAGGCTGAGGTGGGCGGATCATGAGGTCAGGAGTTTGAGACCACCCTGGCCAACATGGTGAAACCCCGTCACTACTAAAAATGCAAAAATAAGCTGGGCATGGTGGCGGGCACCTGTAATCCCAGCTACTCGAGAGGCTGAGGCAGAAGAATCGTCTGAACCCAGGAGGCGGAGGTTGTAGTGAGCCGAGATCACACCATTGCACTCCATCCTGGGTGACAAGGTGAGACTACAACTCAAAAAAAAGCAAGCCTATAGGCAAGCAAGGTATAAACAAGGATACCAAGCACCACTTGTCTCAGTGCAGGTGCCCTAGAAGCTGAGCACCAGATGAAGATTATTATGCAAATGTCTTATTAAGGACGTGCAAAGCAGGTGAGCTTCGTACATCTACCCTAGTCAGTCCCGGGGGCAGGTTATACACATACTTTGACTATTGGGAATGTCTTTTTTATGTTTTTTGAAGGCTACAGTATTTTAATTCCAGGGGTAAGAGATATTCCTGGAAGAAATAACAGGAATAAAGTATGATTCCTTCATTATCCACTGACAAATTAGAAGGAATTTCTTTAATTAGAAAACTGGATTTGGGTCTTAAGAGTTGTAGGGCTTGGCTTAAGGACTTAGCAGTGTGGTTTTAGTTTCCATATTGGCTAACTCATCATGTGACCTTAAAAAAAAAGTCCCCACCTTCTTTGAACTTTACCTCTTGGGTATACCAGAGAGCTAGCCAGGGTAGTAACTAGTTGTACTCAATCCAGTTCTCCCACTTACACTCCACATCCCTGCCCTGGTAAATGGCACTTCCTCTGGAAGCTTCCCTGATCTCTCCAAGAAGTCATGCACTTCTCTGTCACCCCTTAGAGTTCTGCATGCTCCTTTATTCCATTATTGCATTTTTCTGTAATGAACTCTTTACCTTGTAGGTGGCCAACCATGGCAGTTTTCCTGAAAATGAGAGGTATCCTGGGACACCAAACTTTCTCTTTTTTTTGAGACACAGAGTCTCACTCTGGCACCCAGGCTGGAGCGCAGTGGCAGCTAATTTTTTGTATTTTCAGTAGAGATGGGGTTTCTCCGTGTTGGCTAGGCTGGTCTCAAACTCCTGAGCTCAGGCAATCCACCAGCCTCAGCTTCCCAAAGTGCTAAGATTACAGCGTGAGCCACCACGCCTGGCCAGGACACCGGACTTTCAATGCTAACACTGAAGCAAGATGGTCACCCTATTTTTCTTTGTCTCCCAATGAGAGACAAAAATGTGGGATCTTGTCCTACTCAATCTGATGTTTGTTCTTGCACAGTTCTTATATGAAGCATATGCTTCACTGTGTTTGGAGTTGTGGGAGGGGTCAATAATATATTCTTTTCTCTATCCAAGTTCAGAACCCATTAAGATACACACCCACAAAACCCAATTGTTGATTTGATTACATGAGATCCTTCCTAAGCACTTGCTCTGTACCCACCTCACAGCGACTTCATCAGCTATACTTACCCCAGGACTTGCCAGAACCATGTTGAACAAGTAGCCATCATTGTTTTCAGGACTTTGCAGTTACTGAAATAAGTCACCCAGTCTCAAAAACAGAATACCCACCCACATGTTGGATACAATATTGCATTTACTTAGGATTGAGGAGTTTGATCATGTTGAGGTTGAGGCAGTAATGAAGGTGTGTGATGCTTCAGCTCAAGTGAAGTTCCTTTAGGGTTTCTGTGTATAAAGACGACAGTGATTTGAAGTTATGTTAGACCAGAGAAGACTTGGTTCAACCAAAAGACTATTGACGTCCTGCTCATTTCCAGATGTCCTGGTGCCCCAATTCAACTTGAACCTTGCTTCCCATGGGTAATGGGTAGAGTCTAATAATCCAGATAAACACACACTAAATGGCACTTTTTTCTTATCCAGCCAAGTGTAAAGTGGCTAGATTCTTAATTCCACACAATAAACACCTGTTATAGATTAACTTGATTTAGCAAGGACACAAGGAAGGCTGGAGATAAGGCCCATGCTGGCTCTGACAAGGTGAACGTGTTTGTGTGTGTGTGTGTGTGTGTGTGTGTGTGTGTGTTGAGGGGTGTCCTAGGAGGCAGCATGGTGAATGGGAAGAGGCATGGGCCCACGAGTAAAGTTTCTACCACACACTAATTCATTACACACTGCTGAACTGAGGTTCTCTGAGCCTCAGGCTCTTCATCTGTGAAGTGGGGTGGGGAGGAGTTGGGTTAAATATGTTTTAAAATCTCTTCTAGTTCAAATACAGCACCAAGAACTACTGGCTATCAAGCATGTCTAGACGGGTAAAAATCTTCACTAAAGCTCTTCTGACAGTGATTTTTTTTTCTGACAGCTCCATGTCTTCTGTGACTTCTTGCAACCGGTGTTTTCTACTGAGTAATACGTGTGTAGAATATTTTTTTTCAAGTGGCTCAGTGACTCACAATCTAATATTTGCATTGTGATTATCTTCAACAGCCATCTCCTGAATCCTCAGATATTAACATTCCAAACCTCTCCAAAGCCACATTTCACAGCTCCCCCAACATCCGTCCATCCATGAATAAGATTTCATTATTAAGAATGCCATTTTTCATAATGGATTTTCTTTTCTAACTCAGTCTCCATAGGCAATGAGCTGAGATTACATGATTTATTGCTTTCAGTTTGCTGGCCCTGGACTGTTCTGCCTGTGTACTAATGTTATGGCACATTGAACTTCTGCTTCTTTACCAGCTTCTTCCCAGAGGAAGAAAACTGCAGCTCTGACACCTTCAAAATGAAAACAAGCAAATGAACAAACAACCTCCTCCAGGATGTGGAGGCAAAGCCTTTTTCTTAGAATGAAAGGCTCACATTTGTTTACGATGCTGTTATTCTATCCGTGGGCTTGAAAATGGACTGAAGAAAGCATTGGACAAATAACTGTACTGGTAGGACACGGAGCAGACAGATTGATTCTTAATTAGTACTCATGTAGAGTAAACATCTTCATGTAGCAAGCATCTAAGCACATTCTTAGTAAGCATTAGTTTCTACCTAAAACATGCTAACTCATAATAGAGGTTTTTCTTATTGTTAATGAAATATATATGGAAATACATATTATTTGTTATGTAATGTGTGATATAGTTTAGATATTTGTCCCCACCCAAATCTCATGTTGAATTGTAATCCCCAGTGCTGGAGATGGGGCCTGGTGGAAGGTGTTTAGGTCATGGGAGCAGATCCTTCATGACTTGATGCTGTCTTCATGGTGGTGAGTGACTTTTCATAAGATCTGGTTATTTACAAGTGTGTGCACACCGCCCCACACTCTCTTGCTTGCTTCTGTTTTTGCTGTGCAGTGTGCCTGGTCCCCCTTTGCCCTCTGTCATGACTGTAAGCTTCCTGAGGTCTCCCTAGAGGCTGAGCAAATGCCAGAACCGTGCTTCCTGTATTGCCTGCAGATAAGCCTATTAAACCTCTTTTCTTTGTAAATTACCCAGTCTTGAGTATTTCTTTGTAGCAATGAAAGAACAGCCTAATACAGTGTGTGTGTGTATGAGAATGTGTTTTACGGAACTCAGAAGGATTGCGAAAAGATGGAAAATTAATATTTACTGAGTATATTAGTTTCTTGTGGCTGCTGTAACAAATGACCACAAAATTGATGACTTGAAACAATAGAAATATATTCTTTTACAGTTCTGGAGTCTAGAAGTCAGGTATCAGTAGCATGTGGCCAAGATCAAGGTGTCAGCAGGGTTGTGCACCCACCAAAAGCTCTGGGGGAACTCTGTTCCTTGTCTTTTCCAACTTTTAGTTAGTGGCTGTCAGTATTCCTTAGCTTATGGATTCATCTCCAAATCTGTCTGCTCCATCTTCAAATGAAGTCAGCTTCTCTGTGTGTGAAATTCCTCTCTGCCTCCCTCTTCTGTGTATACACATGATTGTGTTTAGGGCCCACTTGGATAATACAGGGTCATCTCCCCACCTCAAGACTCTTAATTTAATCACATCCGCAAAGACTCATCCCCTTTCTTTTGCCATGTAAAGCAATGATCACAGATTCCAGGAATAGAAAACCTATGTATTTCGGAGGGCCATTTTTCACTCCACCACACTGAGCATTTATTCTGTGCCATTTCCCCACCTTGATCTACATACCTATGCCTCCTCCCACAAGCCTTCTGTGAGGAACATGAAGTGAGAAAAAGACCTTGGGCAGAGAACTAGAAAACCTGAGTCCCTTAACTTGCCAGCATGTGTGCCATTATCCTCCTTCCCTGTATCTGAGGAAGGCATTGCTAATTGGCCACAGCACTAGCTTTTGCTAAACCCCTGGACTTGACCCCAGAATCCTTAACATAATGTTTCAGAAAGTAATTGTGAATTTAAGCCTATTTGACATTCCTATCTGGAACTCTTGGTCTCATTTGTAAATAGGAATCGTTTATGCACATGTATCTCTTAGGGACAGTGTAAGGATCAAATGACATAATGGATGGAAAACATTTTATGAATCCTAAAGCAGATGACTAAAAAAGAAGTTATGTTCCCAACAGGGATTCATAGAGAGACTGTCTGGGAAGCCTCTGCTTAGAAAGTTAGAGGGCTTCTTTTGCAAGGAGATTGTAAAGGTCAGGTTCAGGGTGGTGAGTGAGCCTAGGTCTGAACTCTATCAGGCTTGTCCAGCCCACCTTATTTTGTTATTGTTGTTGTTGCTGTTTTTCTGTTTTGTTTAGTTTTAGGCTTTTAGCAGCCTGAAGCCGTAGTTTTTTGTTTCTGTCTCTAACGATAAGCAGAAAAGAGGGATGAGGAAGGGACTTTAATGGCTCAACCAGAAACAGAAACTAAGACCCCATGATTGTATTTTCTGCCTTGGACACCCCTGTTAGATGATAATTCTTTCCTTTATTCACCCAATAAAATAACATAAGCAAACACAATGTAAACATTAAGTAAGGATAGCTTAAAAATCACATCACTAAGCATGTGAATTGTGCACTAGTGTCTTGCCTTGCACATAATAGCCATCTAGTATGTGTCAGCCTGATGTCAGGACTATACCCTTGCTAGGCATCCAGGCACCCTCAACTCTGCCTGTTCGATTTTATATTGATCCTTTGAGGATTATTGAAAACACACTCTTCTAGGAAGTCTTCCCTGATAGGAAGTGCATTTCCCCAACTGTAAGCCCCAGTGCACTTTACATAGGCATTTCAAATGCATGTGCAGGAACAGGGGCGACTTAGGATAGGAACGGGGACAACTCCATTCCTGTCTCCACAGACATTTTATGGACTCTTGCCAAAAAGACTCTAAGTGAATACTGTGAATTCCCTTCCCAAATTTCAAAGTGTCTCCTCTTTTCCTTCCTGCCTTTGAAGTCAGAAGATACTCTCCCAATATTTTGGTGCCTGAAACAACTCTTGCTTGGCTGCTTTTACTGGGATCTTGTTCCAGGCTTGCTTCTGCTACAAACCAGCTGTATGATCTTGACATGCTTGAAACTCAGCTTCCTTCTCTATGAAATGGGAAGGGAGTAGCACACTTGCCCCCCTCTGCCTCTCAGAGTTGTAGGCAATGACTAAAAAACACAGGCTTTGTTGCACACAGATTAGTTCAAATCCCAGCTAATTCACATGCCAGCTGTGTGACCTTGGGAACGCTGGTATATCTCACTGAGCCATTTTTTTTTCACCTGGAAAATAAGAATGCTAATACCTGCTTTCTAGGACTATTCTTAGGGATAATACATGTATAATGTTTAGCATAGTACCTCACATATAATAAGTGTTCAGGGTAACAAGAGTTGTTATTTTAAAGGAATTGCTTTTGTTGAAAGAGATGCTATTGTCAAACTGGAGGCACACCTAGGCAGGACGGAGGGGGCTGGGACCAGACAGGGAGCCCAGCAGCATGTGTAAAAGTTGATCTAGGAAGGAAGGAGTGCTTGCAGGCTGGAGTTCAAGATCAGGCAGGTTGTGTTGGAATGATCATAATAATAAGAATCAACATACGTAACAGAATTGTCTTAGGCATTTTCACACACAAACTTATTTAACCCCTCAGCAATCCTATTGGTCAGGTATTATTATCCTCCTTTTATAGATGTGGAAAAGAGCCTCAGAGAGGTCAAATGACTTGCCCAAGGTCACATAAAAGATCAGGGCTTCGAACCCTGGTCTGTCTGTTGTCGTAACTCTTGCTCTTAAGTGCAAGGTAAAAATGGCATGTATAACATTCCTAGGACCATGCTGGGTACAGACCAGGTGTTTAACACTTGTTCTTTACCTGCCACTGTTGGAAGGTAAAGAGTACGACTGGTACCATGCTGGGGCAAAGCCACATTCTAACTTCATGGGAGAACCTTGGAGAATTGGATGTTCCATAGGACCAGTGACAGTCAGCATGTTAAAAGTATGACCTTTTGAGTAAGGGGTGAAATATAAAGTGAAGCCATTCCAGTTTATCTGGAATTAGCTAGTAAAACCTTGTTGAGAATAAAAACTTCTAGGCGTCCCATTTTCTAAGAAGCCAACCGTTCCCTACTCCTGCAGGATTGATTGAGAGGGACCAGGCAAGCAGAACCAGCATCATCTCTTATCCTACCATCACCATCCCAGATAAACACAAGATAAGAGGAAGCTTGGGATTGAGGATGGGTTGGCTTTTAGAGAGTGCAATGTTTGAAAAGAGAGTTTAGATTCTTTGCTCATCTCCCCATGGGGAAGTGAAGGAGGCTTTTGGCTGGGTCATCCTTCCGCAGTGAAGGGAGGGAGACCCTATGTATTGTATCGTGACAGAGGGCACGAGGGTACTGTGATTGGCTTTGATCAATCAACAGTCATCCTCTAGAGACGGGGTAAGGAACCATCTCGTGAATGACATGGGGTCTCTAGACACTATGGAAATTGAAGAAAGGGAGATGGAAAAGATATTGGGCAGGCAATAGACAGTATCTTCCCCACCTCAAGAGAATCAATGAAAATATTTGATGTCTTCAAAATAGAGGAGACTGACGTCCCACTCCTTGACTGGACTCTTACTAGGTCTCAGACTTGCTTGCCTATTCTAGTGCTATCACATTTGGAAAAAAGATACTGAAGGGAGCTGGGGAAGGCCAGGCAGAAAGTGTGCAGGAACCACTACCTCAAATTCCAGATTTTTGAGAGATCAGGAAGATGACTTCCACTGATGCACAAGTTTCTAAGATATAAGGACCAAAGAGGATAGATAAGATTGGAAGTTGTATGCTTATTCGAGCCCATCACTGATGCAGCAGAAAAACAACTGGCATCCAGAGAATGTAGTGTGAATTGAGACTGTATGATCAAAGAAGTTATCATTTGTGGAGGAAGATGCACTTTTAAGAGGCTCTACCCTTTGATTAACACCTCTGTGTCTCGGTCACGCTTTCATACGGTGTGCATCAATGCTTTTCTATCACAGTTTTAATCACCATCTTGTCAACATTATACCTTCATACTAGGGAACGATTCTCTCCATTTCCCTCACCTTCTACCCTAGTCTTTGTTTCTAGACCCACCTGATAGGAAAATTTGAGCAATGTGGTTATCAAGTACAAGGCAGAAACCCAAATTGTAATAGCAAGCAAGGACTTGTTGTTAGGAACTAGACAAGACCCAGGTTGTAAGAACAAAGTCCAAGGTCAGCTTCTTCCCCACATTAAGGCAGCAATTCCATGCTGAGGGTCAGGATAGAACATGTATAGCAGTAATGTGAGGCCAACTGAGATAAATACTCTAACAGAGGATAACTCTATTTTACAGATGAAGAAACTGAGGCTCCAAGAAGTTAAATGACTTGCCTGAGGTTATTTATATATAAATGACAGAGCCATCCATCACAACCAGGTCTCTTCGGGTCTCATCCTTGACCCTCTCTGCCACATCATGCTGCACTGAGATTCCAGGAAAGAAAGAGGTAGTCTCACTCCACCCCTTCCCGACTCCCAGTATTTTTTGTCTCTAATAGGTTTACCATTTAAGTAACACTGTTCAGCCCATTTGGCACCTCTATGAGGGAGAGGCTCACCTTGCTCTCCAAACCTTTTCCTCTGGAGAGTTCTTATTACCCACCAGGAAGCTGGCAAGGAGGGCAAAAACCATGGGGTAAGTAGGAAAATTTGGCGGTTCAATTACTGGAGGTATGTAAATTGGGACACATTTTCTGGGGGAATTGGTAGCAATGTGCAACAAAAATCTTAAAAACATGAATAACTTTTTTGTTTGTTTGTTTGCTTGAGACAGGGTCTTGCTCTGTCTCCCAGGCTGGAATGCAGTGGCACGATCTTGGCCCACTGCAACCTCTGCCTCCTGAGTTCAAGTGATTCTCCTGCCTCAGCATCCCAAGTAGCTGGGGTTACAGGCTTGCACCACCACACCTGGATAATTTTTGTATTTTTAGTAGAGATGGGGTTTTCACCATGTTGGCCGGGCTGGTCTCAAACTCCTGATCTCAAGTGATCCACCCGCCTTGGCCTCCCAAAGTGTTGGGATTACAGGTGTGAGCCTCTGAGCCTGGCCATAACTTGAATAACTTTTAATGCAGCAACTCCACTACTAGACATTTATCCTGAGGAAATAATCCAACAAGTTTATAAAAATACAAACAAGCACAAAACAAAACAAAAAGTCTAACAGATCTTAGTTGGAGACAAGGTAAAGATGCCACATTCATAAAATGGAATATATGAAATCATTCAAAGTGATTATGTCAGTTATAGGTATGGTTACGTCAATAACAAAATAAACAAAAATGGGCTACAGGTAGTATACAATCCCATCTTTTGTAAATAAATTATTTTGGGTGTATATGTATTTATATACAGTGTGAACTCTCCTAATTGACCTCCAACCACTTAGGTGACTCACCAGTTGAGTCAACCTTCTCCCTTCCATCTGGAAAGCCTCATGCTTAGGCCCATGGAAGGCTCTGGAGGGAAAGCTGTGAGCTTTCGCACCCACCCACTTTTGCTCCCAGCAGGGAGCTCATGTGCTTAGCAGGAATCAGTTGTATAGTTCTGTGTGAAGTTTCCCTTATGCCAATTTACTTGCTACTATAATTTCATAGTTAAATATTATATACACTGAAAAAAGGAGATAAGACCAAAAAAAGCTATTGAAAAAAACCAAGTTGAATGTTTTGAAGAACTAAACTCAATAGCTATTGTCTTGTGGACAGGTAAGGTGGCTAAAAATTCAAGGTTCCCCTCTCACAATGCTTCACAAATGTTTTTAAGTTATCTTTCTTATTCAAAGAAGCCAAAACAAGAACTTGAAAACAAAATGTTTGATATCCTTATAAGAAATACAAAGGTGAACTCCCTTCAGCAGTCTGACAGTCTATATTAAAGAGTATATTAAAACATTCACATATTTTAAGTTGAAATAAAAGACTTAAAGTATGCATATATTTTATTATTATCATCATTTCTTACTTAAGCTAACTTTTTGCTTAACCTGCTAAATATTGGTCTCTATACGTACAGATACAATCTAATTCTGGAAAAAGGAAAGATACACTGATATATCTGGAAGGATATAGTGAGATTCTGGTTGATTTTTACTCTCTTTTCTATATCTTTATAGGCTTTAAGAAGTAAGTGTGTCTATTACTTTCATAATCAGAAAACACAAAGCCATTGCCACTTGGGGGAGGGAGAACAGAAAGAGAAACTTCAGGATTAAAGGAATGGTGTGCTGATGCTTTAAGGGTGCTCTGAGGAGGCCCTGTCTGTCTTTCCTTGATGACTGGCACTGTTTGGGTTATTTTGTTACACATCCTAATAGTGATCATGAGTTTGGCTCCTTGGTTCCACCCCATCCTGAGGATCAGGTGACGTCTGCACATAGACATTGCAACACAATTACTACGGGAAGAGGGTACAGGACTAGAGCAGGTTAACTCTCGGGGGAGGAGAAATAGACACCTCCCAACTGACAGCACAAGCTATAGGGACCATGAGTCAGACAGAGCACAACCAGGGTACAAAACAAAGAGGAACACGACTGAGTACCTCTAATTACTCTCATTCCATAGAGGTTGGAGCGAGATGCCAAGAAGGTCTTTATGTTTTACAAATATAACTTTCTTTTCGTGGAAACTTTAAAATAAGTATTCATTCTTGACTTAACAATAGAAATATTTGTTGAAAACCAACTTTTAACTATAACAAGTAATTCTAAACTTTTAATAAAGCTGTTCAATGTCTTATGTAAAGAAACAAATGAAAACAAAAATCAGGGTTTTGTTGTTGTTTTTTAGAAACAGGGTCTTGCCATGTTGCCCAGGCTGGACTCAAACTCCTAGGCAAAAGAGACCTTCCTGCTTCAGCCTACCAAGTAGCTGGGGCTACAGGCTCATGCCACGGTGCCTGGCCAAAAATCACTTCTTGTTCCAATGCCTTTCCCTGATACCTTCTGCTTCAATGACAAAAAGGGTGGGACAATCTGAAAGAAAAAAACAAGAATGAAACAAAAACTCTGACAGGGTCAAAATCTTGGTCTTAGAAAAAGGATTACTAATTCCTCTCCATTCTGGGGACATAGAGTTAGCAGGGGCTCAAAGAGAACATGGGGAGGAGGGCTATAGGGCCACATGGCACTTCAATTCTAGAGGTAGTTTGGCTTTGTACAGGTTTGAATTCAACTTCATCACTTACCAGTGTGTGATTTTTGACAAGCTACTTGACTTTTCCGAGCTAGACTGTAAATATAAAAAAGGTGGTAGGTAACCTTTTGTTTACTTTTGTATTCCTAGGCATAGCACTTGGTACACAGAAGGCACTCAATAAATGCACTGAATAAATGAATACACTTAAGAAACCTAGCACAAGTTAATTATATAATAAATAAGAGCTTCCTTCACCACCTCGATCCCAGTCTACTTTTTAAAGGTTTTGTTTTAAAATAATTTTATCCTCACAGGAAATTATAAAAACAGTATAGAGAATTCCCATGAATCCATCACCCTACTACCTGCAATGATGACGTCTTACACACCTGTAATGCATCACCGATCGATTGGCACAATGCAGTTTCACTAGCTGCTGCATGCACTCATGTGTTTTGCATATGTGCACATGTATAGGTTGGTAGAACCACCACCATAGTCAAGACACAGAACCATGAAGGATCTCTCTGATGCTGCCCCTTTATAGTCACAGCCCTCTTCCCATTCCCACACCCCTGGCAACCCCTTATCTCTTTTCTCTGTCTATAATTTTGTCATTTTGAGACTATCTTATAAATGAAATCTTTTTAATATCTAGTTTTTTGATATTGGCTTTTTTCACTCAGCATAATACTCTTAGGATCCATCCAACTTGTTTCATTGTATCAATAATTCATTCCTTTTTTGCTGCTGGGTACCATTCCATGGTATGGTATATACCTTCACCCACTGGAGGAAGTTTGTTTAACCTTCACCCACTGGAGGATGCTTGGGTCGTTTCCAGTTTTTGGTTATTACAAATAAAGTAGCTATGAACGTTCACATACAGGTTTTTGTGTGGATATAAATGCTCAGGATTTTGATTGATGGGTTTTGCTGCAAAACAAGAATTATGTTTGCACCAACCTAATAGTACATTTATGTTTAACTTTTAAAGAAATTGCCACACAGATTTCCAGAGTGATTGTACCATTTCGCATGCCTACCAAAAACATATACAAGATCCAGTTTCTGCATTCTTGCCATTTGTTTTATTAATATTTTTAATTTTAGCCATTTTTATAGGTGTGTAACATCATCAGTAGTTTTCCATAAAAACTAGTAATGTTGAACACCTTTCATGTGTTTATTTTGCCATCTGTATACAGTGACAACCACTATATACAGAAAAGCTATAGCCATCTTTTAGTGAAGTGTCCAAGTCTTCCGTTTATTTTCTAATTAGATTGTTTGTTGAGTTTAGAGAATTATTTCTTCTGAAAACAAGTACTTTGTCAGATATGTAATTTGCAAATATTTTCTCTCAGTTGGTACTTTTCATTTCATTCTCTTAACTGACTCACAGACAAAGGTTTTTAGAAGTTCAATGAATTCATTTTTTTTTCTTTTTGGATTGTACTTTTAGTGCCATGTCTAAGAACTCTTTTCCTAACATTAGATCACAAACATTTTCACCTATGTTCTCCTCTAAAGGTTTTATGGTTTTACATTTTACATTTAGATCTGTGATCTATTTTGAGTTCATATACAAAGTGTGAGGGGTAGGTAAAGGTGCATTTTGTTGGCTGTTGATGTTCTGTTCACTGTTTCTGCCAAGTGAGGTAGCACCAGTTTCTACAGGAATCACAGAAATAAGATAACATACAGGGAGGCGGGATGTCTGTCCAGCCCCTTGCAGGAAATTGATTACCCTCCCATGTGTATCTAGAATGAGCTTCATGCTATGGAAACCAAACATTTCACCAGGGAGTCCTTCTTCTGTAATCATATTGTGCAACCAAACATTGTTCATACTGGATCCTCGAGGGAATTCCTACTGCCCCTTGCATCATAGTCTGGAGAGAATCTCTGTTTGAAGCAGGAAGTGAACATGGGAAATTCCTGTTATACATGGCAACATATCATTTAAGGTAGGAAAAGGTGTGTCTTACAGCCTCAGGGACCCCCGAGGTGGAAGGGCCCAAAGCAGGAGTCACTTATACAGCCTCTCTGCAAAGAAGAACAATCTTTAATTCAACAAATATATATTGAGTAGTTACTATGTGTCAGAAACTAGGCAACGAAGATGAGAGTGAACAAAACAGACATGGTCCCTGCCCTCTAGTGGGAGAGGCGGGGTGGCGTATGGTAATAATATAGGCACATACAATACTGTATGTCAAAAGCTAGTAATAGGTTGCTGAGGGAATATACCACAGGGACATATAACCCAGACTTGGGGAATCCAGGAATGCTTCCCGGAAGAAGTGACACTGAACTTAAGACCTAATAGATAAATAGCAAAGAGCTAAGTGGAGTGGAGTGGGTGGGGTGGGGGTAGTGGTAAGAAAATAGTCTTTCAGGCAGGGGGAAACAGCACGTGTAGGCTCAGAGGTGAGTGTGAGCATGGTGGGCATGGGACCTAGGGTCTCCAGTACTGCTGGTGTGTAAGGTGCAAGGGAAAGGGGCACAGGCTAGACTAGCCAGGTCAGGCCATGAAGGACCCTGAAAGTCACTGTAAGGAATTCATCCACTTCATAAGGACATCCAGAATCCACTGTAGGCTTTGAGCAGGTGTATAACTGATCCAGATTTGTATTTCAGAAATCTCATCCTGTAAGCATAGAGGCAGATTGGGGGGATTCTAGGTGGCAGACTGGTGGGATTCTAGGTGGCCGATGATTGGTGAGATTCTAGGTGGTAGATGATTGGTGAGAGATTCTAGGTGGCAGATGATTGGTGGGATTCTAGGTAGCAGATGATTGGTGGGATTCTAGGTGGCCAATGATTGGTGAGATTCTAGGTGGTAGATGATTGGTGAGAGATTCTAGGTGGCAGATGATTGGTGGGATTCTAGGTGGCAGATGATTGGTAGGATTCTAGGTGGCAGATGATTGGTAGGATTCTAGGTGGTAGGCCGGAGCACTGGTTAGACTGTTGGAGACTGTTGTCAGAGCTGACAGAACCAGAATGGGGGCCATGGCAGTGGAACATGGTTGGTGCATTTACACTGGGGTAGAATCTGAGGCTTAAGGAGGAAGATGGCTTTGAAGAATGGAGTGAGAGAATCATGCAGAGAAACAGAATTGAGGGCTGTGTTGCAGGAACAGTTGTGGTTGGAACCTTCACTTGGCCAGCATTCCTTCCTTCTTGTTACTCTTCCAGGTTTGACAGTCCTGCCAGAGCAGAACTCTCTTTCCTGTAACTTTGCTGCCTTGGTCCAACTTTGGACCTGAGAGACCACACAAAACTGGTCCACATCTGTTTGTCCAGGAAGACTTCAACAGTCTTAAAGACATGGATCACCTTGTCTGAGACATTAAAGGATTTTCTCTTTCCCCAAGCTTTCTTTTCTTCAACTCTTTAACTCCAAGTTCCTATAGCCACTTCCTGTTTAGCACGACTTCCCTCTCTCTCCTCTTTCTGATACCCCTTCTACCTCCTACTTTTAATTTAATTATGTGGTATCCAAACTGAATATAGTCTGGTCAGCCAGAGAGCAGTAATCATCCTTCTTGGAGCCTGGAAATTCTATCCCTAGCATCCACACATACTTTTGCTCTTATTAGGGAACTGCTTCCCTTCTCTGAATATTTTAGCCAACCAACATCCCCCACGGTCCCCTGGGAAATGGAGATCGGCCTAATCCCAGAGTCTTAGCTGGGGAAACAGGTTTAACAAGGCCCTCCCTGACTCACCCTCCCAACAGCAGGCAAGCTGGATCTGGAAGCATGTAACCAAGCAGGAAATGGGGTTTCTGCCTTTTCCCCTCCAGTGACTAGGCACTAGAAACTATTCACTGACCACTGCTGGATGTGTGGCTTGAAGGGGTGGGTACAGAGGTGGGACATTGGC
This sequence comes from Cacajao melanocephalus, assembly GCA_963573385.1. Lineage (NCBI taxonomy): Eukaryota > Metazoa > Chordata > Mammalia > Primates > Pitheciidae > Cacajao > Cacajao melanocephalus. The sequence continues at coordinate 49,282 of CAUYLG010047031.1, read as the reverse complement.
TCTGTCTTCAATAAGTATGCAGCCTCGTTGGGAGAGAGGATATAGAAAGGATGGTCACAGAAGGCCCTTTCCAGAGGAAATGAGAACATAGCAGGGCCTTGAAGGACAGGAGGAATATCAACTGGTGAGGAGAATGGGGATGGTGCACCAGGATGCAAAAGGAAAGCTGCAGAGGTCACAATGTCTAAGGTGGAGCTTGGAAAAGAAAAAAAGACACTGTGGTCAGAGAAGAGACTCTATACGTGAGCACTGAGAGAAAATGCTGCAAAGGTAGATTGAAACCATATTGGGACACCAGCTTTGGAGGCTGCACTGTCCTGTAGGCTGGGAGCCACCAAGAGCTCTTAAACCAGAGAAAAGGATTGAAGTGACAGATGGCTTGGTTTTTGGGTCTAGTGAAGCTAGATAGATGAAGTCTACACTCTACACCCTGATCCAGAGCTTCATAATGTCTAGGTGTCAGAGGCGTTTGAACTAGGGTGACTCCATGTTGAATAGGGGCTGGGTAAAATAAGGCTGAGACCTACTGGGATGCATTTCTAGGAGGTTAAGGCATTCATAGTCACAGGATGACACAGCAGGTAAGCACGGGATACAGCTCATAAAGACCTTGCTGAAAAAACAGGTTGCAGTAAAGAAGCCAGTCAAAGCCCACCAAAACAAAGGTGGCGATAAAAGTGGCCTCTGGTTTTCCTCACTACTCGTTATATGCTAATTATAACACATTAGCGTGCTAAAAGACACTGCCACCAGCACCATTCCAGTTTACAAATGCTGTGGCAATGTCAGAAAATTACCCTGTATAGTCTAAAAATGGGGGAAACTCTCAGTTCTAGGAATTACCCACCTCCTTCCCAGAAAATTCATGAATAATCCACCCCTTGTTTAGCATATAATCGAGAAGTAACAATACCTATGAGCAGCTGAGTGGCCTCTGCCACTGCTCTGCCTATGCAGTAGCCATTCTCTACTGCTTTACTTTCTTAATAAACTTGCTTTCACTTTATGGATTCACTTCAAATTCTTTCTTGTGCGAGATCCAAGAACCCTCTCTTGGGGTCTGGATTGAGACCCCTTTTCAGTAACGCAGGGAGGCTAAGACCCTTTCAGGAAGTAGTCCAAGGAATCTAGACAGGCACCTGGCTGGCCTAGCATTAGCTCACTTTCAGGCGATCTTTCCAATAGCCCTTCCTAGAGGGATACAGACAGAGAGGATTGAACTGTTCAGATATATGACCTGGGAAGTGCTTTGAGTAGCAATAATAAGAGCTAGAATCTGGAAACAGAAACGGCAACATAATTTGCAGGACCTCATTTTTTAACAAATCATCAAGAATTTTAAGATGGCAACATTAAGCCAACCACGGGGTCCTTCTAAGCATGGGGCCCCATGCAACATCGCAGGTTACATACCCATGATAATGGCCCTGTCTAGGGGTAAAGGCTAGGACAGGTCCTTATCCAAATGTACACAGAGGGTCTGCAGGGGGCTGCCACACTCAGTAGGCTCACAGCCTCTGCCCTGGGCAGATGTTAGCCCAACATTCCAGCTCACAGAGTCAGATCATGGCTCTTGACTGCATAAAAGGAACAAGAGACAAGGAACAGGAAATCTGAGTTCCAGTCCTGGTTTTGCTTTAAAATTGATGTGAGTCACCTAACTTTAGGGCCTTAGTCTCCTTGCCCAGATTAAGTGTTGAGTGAGTATTGTTTCTCTTCCTTTTGATAAAAAAGGGGGGGGGGCCCAATTCTGGAATCTCTACCACATGACCTCCTGCTGGAGTATTTGAAGGAAGACACAGATCTGATGATGGGTCTCTGGTCACAGAAAGAACCCAGTGAAACATATTTGTAGTTCAGAGCAAACTCCACATATTTTTTGCACCCCAATACCTTCTTATTTCACTAGAAAAGTAATCATTGGCCATTCTCTGAAGAATTTATTTGAAGAGACTTCAGGTCTTTGCTTAACTACTACTAACCCTTTGTAGGCCCACAGGCAACTGATGCCCTCTCTCTGTGCCTCAATTTCCTCTTCTCTAAAATTGGATTAGAGATCTCTGTGTCCCTTTCAGCTCCTATTTCTGCATTTCTTTGAATCTATGAAGTAACTGTTCCAGCATATAGCATCACATGGTATTGGGATGAATTTAGTGGTCTCTATCAATAGACAATAAGCTCACTGAGGTCAAGAATGATGTGTGATTCACTCTAACTTTCCAGTTCCTGGCACAATACCTCATGCTCAATTGAGAATGGATTGGACGTATCTATCAATAGATGGACAGGGTCTCTGGAAGAGACTTAAAACAAATGATCCAAGGAAGCAAACATAGAGATGTCGTCAGAAGCAAAGCCCAAGGCAAAGAAAGAGAATCAGGGTAACTTCCTATCAAGGGGGATTGAGTACTGGATGATCAACATCTGAAATAATACAAAGGCAACAAGAAAATTTAAGGCTGAAAAAAGACAAAAAGGGCTGGCCGCTGTGGCTCACACCTGTAATCCCAGCATTTTGAAAGGCTGAGGTGGGTGGATCACTTGAGGCCAGGAGTTCGTGGCCAGCCTGGCCAACATGGTGAAAGCCTGTTTCTACTGAGAATATAAAATATAGCTGGGCATGGTGGCATACACCTGTAATTCTAGCTACTTGGGAAGCTGAGCTAGGAGAATCGCTTGAACCGGGAGGTGGAAGTTGCAGTGAGCCGAGATCGTGCACAGATCTCACAAGGTGGGCGACAGAGTGGGACTCTGTCTAAAAAAAAAAAAAAAAAAAAAAAAGACAAAATGATTTCGCAATGGGAGGTCATTAGTGACTCCTGAGAGAAAGGAAGCTACCAAAACTTAAGGAACAGGTAGATCATAAGGAAGTGGACAACAGGCAAAAGTGACTATTTCAAAAACTTTGGTGGAAAAAGTGAGAACGATAAGAAGGTAACTGGACACATGGTAAAATCAAAAGAATTATTGTTTATCAATTTGTTTGCTTTAAGAGGAGACCTGTATGCTTATCACAGACTATTCACAATAGCAAAGACATGGAATCAAACCAAATGCCCATCAGTGGTGGATTGGATAAAGAAAATTTGGTACGTACACACCTGAAATACTATGCAGCCATAAAGAAGAATAACATCATATCCTTTGCAGCAACATGGATGCAGCTGGAGGTCATTATCCTAACGGAATGATCACAGAAACAGTAATGATCATAAGTTGACTGTGCCTTCAGTCTTATTTATGTCCTCCTCAGTATAATAGTTTTAATTCTTGGAGGTGTTGAGAGAATTCAATAAAGTAAAGGATATTAAAAAAAAACACACATGTTCTCACTTATAAATAAGAGCTAAACATTGGGTACACATAAGCACAAATATGGGACCAGTAGACACTGGGGATTCCAAAAGGGGGAAGGGAGAAAGAAAGATAAGGATGAAAAACTACCTATCAGGCATTATGTTTGCTAATTGGGCTATGAGATCATTAGAGGCCCAAACCTCAGTATCATGCAATGTACATATGTAACAGACCTGCACGTGTACCTCTGCATTGAAAATTTAAATAAATAAAATAAAGTAAAAAAGAAGAGGAGACCCAAAATATTTGTTAACAAAGAGCAAAGATTAAAGAAGAAAAAGGCAGACAATTTTATAGAGGGAGAGAGGAGGCAACTGATGCATTTATGTCCTGGAGGAGTCAGGAGAGAAAGGGACCAAAAGCGCAGTTCTTTTCCCCCTCATCTCTGCCACCTATAAATCTGGAAGGCAGATCAGTGGGTGCTGTAGAGGAAATCCAAACACCAGAAAGAAGTTTGAAAGGGTGACTCCTGAGGTTCCATCTTACCAATCCTGTGACCTTGGTGTTCATGCATCCTTATTGTGCCAGGTGGTTCACAAGCAGATAACAGCAACGTGAAGAACATCTTTGAAATACAGTCTAGTGCCTGAAGCTTACCCTTCCACATTTCCAAAGAGGAAGTGAGCCCTTTGAGACGTACTCTACCTGTTTGGGAATGTGGTCCAAGGATGGAGAGTGGCATAGTAGGAAAAACGCCAGATTGGAAGTCAGGAGTTCAGATCTAGCCTCTCCTTGTAATCCTTTCTGTGCCCTTGGCCATATCCCTTCTTCTCTGGGAGCTGCAGTTTTCCTTGGAAACACAGGAGTTTCAAATAGGTGACTGGTTTATTTCTACATGCTCTGACTAAAGTGTTACAATCATTCTGAAAGAGTTGGCACTCATTGCTGTGGTTCATGGACAGCTCTGTGCCTAACGTGGCCACTGAGGTGCAAAGAGCAAACCAGGTAATAACTCCTCCTTGGCAATTCTTACTCATGTCACTAGGCAGTTCACAGTATTGGCATCACCTCCAACAGGAAAACCCACACGTTTGTCAGTGGCATTCCAGACCCTCCCGTTTGGGCTGTGGCATCCGCATGACCAAATCATGTTTGACAAAGGAAAGCTCATGTCTGGCTGTGTGCTGATGACACTCATGAAATTCAGTATTGCCTTGGGGGACTGACTTCCTGACTGAGCTCCAAGTTCTGAGTATATAACTTGGTGTGCCCTTTGTTGACCAATTTCCACATCGAATTAAAGGCAGGCAGATGTATCTTTGCCATTAAATAAATCACGACAAATTAGCTATTCAGTAATTCATTAAAAATGTGTATTGAGCAACTTCTGCATACATTATATGAGATGGATGGATGGATGATGAATGAATAAATGGAAGGATGGATAAGGGGAAGGATAATTTAGTAAATGGATAGATGAGTAGGATGAAGGGATGAGTGGATGAAAGATGGATACACAGATGGATGGACGGATGGATGATGAATGGGTAAAATCATCAGGAGGGAGCTTGACAAAGAACTAAGAGACCCAGGATCTGGTCTGCAATATCATTTATCGGCTAAGCATATGAGCAAAGATTTTTCTAGTTACAAGTGACAGAAACTTAAAGTAGCCAACAGGGAAATCAAAAAGAAATCTATTGACTAATATATCTGAAAAATTATCATGAGTTTATTAAGGTCTCTCTTAGCTCTGGTTTCTTTCGTGTTAGTGTCATCCTTGTATAGTCTTTCCCCATCCAGTGGCCAGATTTACCACCAGCAGCTCCAGCCTTACATTCTTCTAGCTTTGCAACCTCTAAAGGAGTGTCTTTCCCCAAGAGTTCTAGAAAAAGTTCTTGACAGGGTTCTCATTGGCCCGGCTTGGGTCATTTGCTCATCCCTGAACAAATCCTGTGATGTAAAGGGTACAGTTCTCTGACTTGCCAGGTCTGTCCTGGACCCACCCACAAAGTCCAGAGGTGATGTCTTGTTCAATGAAATGCATGGACTCAGAGTGAAGACAGGGTGGCACTCCCAGAAGAGAACAGAATGGATGCTGGGCAGGCAAAAACCTCGGAAGTCCTCTTGCTGGGTAACTACAAGGCAGTTCCTTTGCCACTTGGAACCTCTCAGCTCCCTCCCATGGCTGTCTTCACTTCATAGACTTCCTGTGATGTCGAAGCTCTTTGACAATGTGGGAATTGTGCTTCTCACTTGTCCCTTATTCAGCACCCATCTGTGGCTCCTCCTCCTTCTCCAAGCCTTCCCCAGCATTTGTCCTCTAGATTCCTTCCTTTTCTGACTTACGCACTTAACTTTTCAGGCCATGCAACCTGACAACTAATCATTAAGTGTATCTGGAGCAGAAAAAGTGCCCGGGCCTTTGTCAGGCCCAACAAGAAATACTGCAATGAATAAGACCCTCTCTCTCCACACAGGGAACTCCCAGTTTAGTCAGAGACAAATATCCTTCTTGCATTGTGCCCTAACCACTTTCTGTGAGTCTAATCTCCAAAATGAAACTACTGGCTCCTCAGGGGCAAGCCCAGGATGCATCTTTCTCTCTGTCACCCACATCCCTCTAGGCCATTTATCCTAAGAGCACCAACAAGGGAACTAGGGCCCTTAGTGCCCCCACCAGTGAAATAGTTGAAAGTCCCACCCCACTGGTCCCAACCTTCCTGCTAAAGGACCCAGTATCCAGGACAGCCTTCCTCTTTGCTACATCACAACACCTGCCTTGCCTTCCACATCACCTCACCTGGGGCCCTCAGTCACCACATCATTGGGACCTACTTTAGCAATGACTTCTGTCTTTGGCTTCTGAAGTCACTGGAGCTGTGTGACCCTGGCTGTCCCTTGGATCTAGACATCTCCAAGCTGAGGAAGGAAAGGATCCTCCTCTGACTGTTTCAGACCACCTTGCAAGGCCAGAAGTAGGGTAGCAGCTTCATGATCCCTTCCTTTAGCCAACAAATATTTCCTGAACATCCACCCTCCTGCACCCAGCTAGACTGCTGGGGAAAGAATGGTTAGGAGGTAGGCAGAGTCCTGTCTTCCAGGAGCTCACAGACCAGCTGAGAAGACTGTTGGTTCCTTATCCAACCCAAGGGAAGCTTCTCGGACTCCATAGCGACACCTTCTATTCACTCATTGGAACAAGCATGGTAAGAACTTAGTAACATTACCTTAGGTCCTTGGTGGAGGAGAGATGGGAGTGAAGGAGAGGAGTGGAAATGATCTTTCGATGTCATTTGTCAGTCGGGTTCCTGGACTTAGCATATATACCCAGATTTACTCTTTCTCTACCTACTGCTAGGAAAGTATTGGGGCAACCATGGGCCATATGATGGGCATCTTAGCCTTGGTTTCAGCCATTCATTTAAGGCAGCCTATTAAGGCTCTCTTGGTAGGTTCCTGTGGCCTTTGCTTCTTACGCCAATGTGCCCAAATCTACAGTCTTGCTTCACTTATATCCTTCTCATTATGTAGCACAGGTCTGAATGCTGGTGACTGCTCGAAGGACAGCTGATGATGAATAAGTCTAAAGTGAAATAAAGCCAATGATCCAATGGAATTGAACTGCAACAAACCAAATGACCCTCTCTTAAGCACTTACAGACAGAAGTTGATTTTTTTTAAGTCAGGGTCTTATTCTGTTCCCCAGGCTGCAGTGCAGTGGCATCATCATGGCTCACAACAGCCTCCAACTGCTGGACTCAAGTGATCCTTCCACCTCAGCCTCCCAAGCAGCTGGGACTATAGGCACATGCCACCATATCTGGCTAATTTTTTGTTTTCATTTTTGTTTTGTAGAGATAGGGGTCTCACTATGTCCTAGGCAACACCTCTACAAAACAAAAACAAAACAGGAGTTCAAGTTGATTGCACAAACTCCTGGGCTCAAGTCATCCTCCTGCCTCAGCCTCCCAAAGTGTTGAGATTACAGGTGTGAGCCACCATGCCTGCCAGAAGTTGATTTTTTTTAAAAGGAGGAACATTTCCTGACCCATCTGCTCTCGACTAAGTATCCCATGAACTCCTTCCAAAGGTGAGCATTTCTCTGGCATACTTCTGCTCTTCTCTCCTTTAAACTCAGAAGTAAAATTACTCCCAAGATCTCAGTCCCTTTTTCTCTCCTTGCTACACCTTCTTTCTGACATTAAAATCAGTCTCTGCCTTTCATATCCACACAGGGAGGAGGTGGGGCTCAGCTAATGAACATTTGGGAAGTCCTTTGAGATCTTGGATGAAAGGTACCTTATAAAATACAATTAAAAATAATATGAGTAATTACTAGCTGAGCTAGTCCCTGTAGGATAATTAGAGAGTTTTCCTCTGGCAGATTCTGATTTCATGCAGAAACGCGTGAGTTCAAAAGGCAAAACTGATTTGAAATTTCAGGGGCCACGGATATGCTTCCTCTGTTCCAGCATCATGTCCCTGAGTCTTTTCAAAAATCTGAGGACCTTCTTAGCAGGCCAGAGCTGGAAAGGATCTTTAAGATGATCTTTCCAACCTCTTTGGATTACAGATGAAGCCACCAAGGCCTAGAGAACTGCTGTGCTCAAAGCTGCAGAGCAAGTGTGGGAGAGCCACAGCTCAGGTCCAGTCCCTAGACACCCCAATTCAGGGGTTCCTGTTACTACTCCTAATCTATAATGTACTCTATCCAGATCTCTGCATACTGCACAGTAGAGTACTGGAACAAGAGTCACACAGAGTTGAATTGAAATCCCAGCTCTGACACAGATGAAAGCAAAGTAGCTACAAAGTAAGCCTCTATTTCCCCGTGTGTGTAATGGGAATAATAACACCTGCCTCATAGGGTTGTCGTGAGGGGTCAACGAGTAATGACACGGAAGCACCCAGCACAGAGCACATGTTCAGTCAAAGCTGCCAGAATGAATGGAGTCTTTGCAGTCCTAGGGCTTGACCTATAGTCCTTGTTTTGCATAGCTATCTATAGCACGATCTGCATTTATGGGGCATGTACGTGCTGCACACTGTGCTAAGCTCTCCGGTACTTTATGTCATTTAGTCATCACCACATCCCCTCAAGGTCAGCTGTGTGAAGTTGAGTTTCAGGTTGGTTGGCTAACTTGTCCAAGGCCACAGCTGAAAAGGATGCAGAACTTGACCCTGTGGTCTCAGCCACCACACAACACTGTCTTCACTTGTGAGAAGAGGAACACACATTGTTCTAACCACAGTGGAGCCCTAAAAGGGTTTTCTGCTGGGATACAGAGGAGGAGTCATGGAGGGAGATGGGGAATAGTTGCAGCCTAAGATGATCCACTGAAACATTTTTGTTTCCAGTTATAAAAATTAAACTGTTCTCCTGCATAAGCTTTACTTATTCTGAGGAGGCTGCATTGATGAAAGTAGTTAATTGATCTTCTCTGAGAAGAGAATGAAGAAATCTGGATTCAGGTCCTGGATCTGCTCCTTAGAAACCATGTGCCTTGCTCAAGTCCCTCAACCTTCCATCTCCCCAAGTCTTGTGTTCCTCATCTATGTAATGCCTTATCCTTCACATGGAGCCTTTGGAGGCTCAAATGGGAGTAACATGGAAGTGCTCTGTCAGTTGCAACTTCTGTACAAATGGGAATCATTACCCATACCATTCATAGCTTAGAAGATTTTCAGCCTGAAAACGGAGGTAGCCAGAAGCCCCAGGCTGGGCTACAAACCACCACACTTCTCAGGCTGGGGGCAAAACAGATCACTTGTCTTCAAAAGACAGTTCAGAGCATTTACAGCTCTGAGCTCAAATTATTTGGTTGGAAGAGGGCATTTTAGGGGAACAGCCCTTTGAAATTTAATTGTAAATTAATGGGTTTCACTTGTTTCAGGTTTCAATTTTTTTCTGGGCTGAGACCCAAGATTGGAACCTGATGTGTCACATTCTTTTATTCTTTGTGTTTAGAAGAAAACAGGCCCCTGTGAAAGGCCACTGGGTGAGGCTGGCAAAAGACGAAGGAGCTGATCCAAGAGTTGTTCATCACTCCCCAACGATTTCCTCATCAACAGAGCCTTTCCCAAGGACTCCCTAGAAACTCGAATAACCAGGAATGTATCTTCTGAACTACCCTGTTTAAAATGGATGGCTGAGTCATCCTCTCCAGGGATATCCAGGGCTGACCAAGAGAATAACAGTGCCTAAGGCTATCAGAGCCTAAAGAAACTCAGAAGTTGCTCTCTGCAGCCACTCCAGGGAGAGGTTTCCTTGGACCTTTTGAAGAAGTGGTCATCTCACACCCCCAGCGATGGAGAACTCACTCCCTTTCATTGTCAGACACTTGCTGGAAGCTGCTCCAGATCTCCAGCCTCCATTTATCTCCGTGTAATTCTCACTCACTGCTCAAGGGTCTGACCTGTGGAGCCACAGGGCCATGAATAGCCCTCTCCACCACCACTGGTAATGCATCAACCCTGAGACAATCCTTCCCAAGACTAAGTCCTCCATGTTAAAGGGATGGAAGTAGCTGAAAATACACAACTTGAGGCACCAGAAGGCTTGAATTCAAATCTCAGCTTAACAGCTCATGAGCTGTGTGACTTTGGGAAATTTACTTAACATCTCTGATCCTTAGTGTACTTATCTTTAAAACAAATACCTTTGGGGATTGTTGTGAGGATCTAACATACAAAGGAAGAGGAACCTAAGGCGAGAAGCAAAGTCAGACCCAAATGAATACATGGGAAAAAACGATCACACACTCTGGGGAATTCCGTAGAGTCTGGTGGCCTAGACCTGTTACACACAGAGCTTTACTAGGAATGGAGGGGTGACTCTGCACTAATCCTTGTGTATATGCAGTGTAGGGAGTCAAACTGGAGAGCCCTCTGCATAAAGCCAGGACTCAGAAAGAGCACTGCTCTCCAAGAAAAAGGATGATTGATAAAAAATAAAACAAATAAAACATAAAACCTGCACAGTATAACTAAACAACAAGGAAAAGCATCTGTGTCAACCTTGATTTAGGGTAGTTGGGAGAGAAAATAGTGCCCTGAGATTTCAGTGCTACTGGCTGACCATTGCATAATTAGGGAGTCTGAAATGACACTAATTTACACATGGTCTCAAAACCCTCAAGATGATCAGTTGAATTTAAGTGGAACTTGAAAAAGAAAAAAAAACAAAGTGGACTCTGGTCTGTTATCAGTGCGTCCTTATTCCTGATAGAAGCAACCAGAAACCTTTCCTGCAGGAATGCACCCTCAAGCCAAGTCTTACAGAATTATCATAAGATTCCAAAAACTAGGGGCTCACAATCAAAATGACATGTGCAAGAAAACAGACCACCATGAGTCAGTGGCAGCAGGAACAGTAAATCATAGAACCAGACCCACAAAGATTTCAGATATTGGGATAAATATAGACCATAGAACAGTTATGTTTAATATGTTTAAAGAAACATAAGAAAGAATAAAAATGAGTCAAGAACAAGAGAATATAAAAATGACCAGGCAGATTTGAAAAATAATCAAAGTGCCTACTAACGATGAATACATATCTCAAGCTTCCTCCATGAAAGCCAACACACTTTCTATTAGACAAAAATTTGGAAAATGCCCAGTCCACTCCCAGCTATTAAATGCATCCTGTGCCAGCAGCAGGAAACAGTCATAAATATTCTTCCAGAATCATCCTTTTGCCCGACCCATTCCTTCTTGTGCTACTTTTCCTAGCTCTGGGATTCCCTGGATTTCTTTCCCATCTCCAGGCACCAACTGCTGGCCCTCTTCCTTATCTAGGTGATACATTCAGACACTCCTCAGCTTCCCTTTCCACTCCACATTTCATGGGGCACCTTCACTCCAAGTATGAGGGGGTCTCAAATATGACTGTGCGAGCAGCAATTATTATAAACATGCCATGTGCTACCACCATCATCTGCATGCTTCTTTTCAAAATCCCTTCTACGTCCATGGGAGCACAGTCATCCTCACAAATGGAGAAGACAGGCTCACAGAGTTATAGCCATTCAGCTAGAAATCGACAGAGCCAAGATTCAAAAGAAGACTCACACCCACATTTTCTGGCATGGCCCAGTGCTCTTTCCACTAATTCAAGCTCCCTCCAATGAGAGCAACAATTAATAAGCAACCACCATTGTCTGTTCTTTATTATTACCTATGTTAAATCTTCACCTGTCTTCATCAAATTGAGCTGAAACCTTCTCAGAGTTACCCAGCTGGTTGAGAAATCTTTGGGTCATTGCCAAGTGCAGTCTTAGAATCAAGGAAATGTTAATTTATGTCCCAATTGTTTGGAGATCCCTGGCTACAGTTAATGTAGACATAAGTACAGGTTCTTTTGGGCAAAAGTCAGCCTAAGCATAGCACAGGATGGAGAGGTACCGTCGGGGAACAGAGTCCCTATGATTCTTCCCCTGTCTCAGGGTAACAGCTGAAGTTCCACAGAAAAACATTTTTTAAACTCTCAAACAAAACATTAAAAATCTAAAAAACATGAGAGCATGTGTACCCAGCTAGGTAAAGTGTGCAATGTGAATCTGGTTTCTGTTCATTTTACTCCTGGGGAGATTTTCTAGACAAAACCGGAAAAGGAATTTTGTGGGTGCCCTCTTGTGGGGAGGCCTAGCACTGCAAGGCCACCCCCAACCACCCACCCATGCCCTCAGAGCTGCTGAATGAGACAAACAAGGGGCCGCCTGCCCACGGAATTTACATTCTAGTGGAAGCAGATGGGGAAAACCCCAGGCAGATAAATGAACAAGATCTTTCCAGATCATGAAAGTAAAGAGCATAAAACAGGGTAATGTAATAGAGTGAATAGAGGAGGATATGGGTCAGGGTACAGGTTGTGTTAAAGAAAGGCCAGCTGGGGCAAGGAGGAAGAGACGGCTGAGCTAATCCCCAAGTGTCGAGAAGTTACCAACCACGGGAAGGTCAGGGCAGCCATCCCAGGCAGTGCCACGGCCTCGAGATAGGAATGAGTTCAGGGTGTCAAGCAGAGAGAAGCCAGTGTGGCAAGTGGCAAAAGCAAAGAGAAGTATTCCAGTGAGTGAGGATGGAGGGTGAGGCATCTCTGGGAGCACGCATTTCATCCAAGTGGGAAAACAGGGTCTGTTTCACACTTTCAGGAAACTTGATTCTCACCCCTGCACCCGCCTCCCACAGCCAGTTATTCAGCAAATCCAGTCGGCTCTGCCTCAAACCATCCACTTCCCTCATCTCCACGGCCACCCCAGCCTGAGTTATCACCCTCTTCTGCAATAGTTTCCTAGTGGATCTCCTTGCCCCTTGCAAGGCATTCTCCTCTCCGCAGAAAAGTGATCTGTTTAATGTAAATGAAAAATTAGGGCTGGGCGTGGTGGCTCATGCCTGTAATCCCAGCACTTTGGGAGGTTGAGGTGGGTGGATCACCTCAGGTCAAGAGTTCAAGACCAATCTGACCAACATGGAGAAACTCCATCTACTAAAAATACAAAAATCGGTTGGCCATGGCGGCACATACCTGTAATCCTAGCTACTCAAGAGGCTGAGGCAGGAGAATTGCTTGAACCCAGAAGGCGGAGGTTGTGGTGAGCTGTGATTGCACCATTGCACTCCAGCCTAGGCAACAAGAGCGAGACATCATCTCAAAAAAAAAAAAAAAAAAAGGAAAATCAGATAGTGTCTCATCCTTGCTTAGAACTCTTTAATGGCTTTGCACTTAGAATAAACCTACTCTTAGGTCTGACTTCTCCCTCCCTCCCTCGGCTCCAGCCATAGTAAACTCTAATCTCTTTCCTGCCTCAGTACATTTGCACTCACAGTTCGTTATACCAGGAACACTTTTTCCTTGGTTCTTGACAAATCTGATTTTTTTTTCATCGTCCTGGGCTCAGCTTAAACTTCTCAGGGAATCCTTCATTGACCACTCTATCCAAAGAAGCACCTAAGTGAGTCTTCATCACCTTGTCTTACTTATTTCCTTCATGGCAGCTATGATAATGATAATGTTTAATTATTCCATGTATTCATTGTTTTCTTGCTTTTCTTCTTTTTTCATGCTGGATCTAAGGTCCATGAGGGCAGGGACCGTTACTCTTTTTTACTGCTGGATCCTCAGTACCTGCAGAGCTCCTGGCATTTTCATGGTATTTGAGGAATGAATGAATAAGCCCTAGGAGGTGGAAGCCAAGGTGGAACCTAGGAATTATCTAACCCCATAGCCCTCAAATTCTGTTTTTAACACAGAAGCTGTTTCCAACGGAATCTTATGCAGAACCTAAGAATGAAGCAAGAATGAGCCCTGCCCTCCTGGCTCTGTCTCTCACACCAAGATCCCTGACAGAGCCAACGATGCTGGCAGCTCTTGAGAAACACCTCCCAGGTGGCTGAGTCTTCATGAATTTCCCCTCAGCCCATGTTTCTCTGGCTTCCTCTGTTCTACAAATGAGAACAGAGGCAGAATGGAAAACAACATTTTAAATTGTCATCAGCAATTTAGAGAGGGGGTAGAGTTAAGTGTGTTAGAGAAAATTTTCATGAGGGAATGTATTTGGGAACACTCCCTGGGGTGTGAGTGAGCGCTGTGGTTTCTACTTTACAGCACCTATGTGGGCTCAGGCACATTTGGGAGAATTTCTGGAAGCCCTGTGTGCCCTGAGGAGGGAGCAGAGACCAGTCACTCTCCTGCCACCCTTTTCCTTCCCCAGAACATTGATATGCCCCTTTCAGATGCCAGGCGGCACAACTCAGTGGGCACAAGAGGGTGAGTCAGTAGGGGCCTGGTGTCCAGGTGTCCTAGGAAGGTCCTTAGCTGTGCTCACATCATTTATGCCCCAGTTCAGATACTCTCAACTTACCTTTTTACCTTGGCCATTGCTGTGGCAACCAACTGTATGCAATTGTAGCCTGACAGCTGTCCAGAATGTCTCTTGATTTCTGATGGGTACTTATCAGCTGTGTGATCTTGGGCAAGTTGCGTAACCTCTCTCAATTTCATCATTTGAAAAAGGGGGATGATAATGATACCACTTCATACAATTGTACCAAATAGTAAATGAGTTAATAAACATAAAGTGCTTACAACAGTGCCCGGCACAAAACAAGTGCTATCAAAAAGATCAACGTTGTTATAATAACTATTATCACTGTTGTTACTCTAGCGAGGGCTGAGCACCAGAAGAGGGAGATGGGACTTCCTAGCCCTGAGTCTGCTAAGTTGGAGCCTGACTTGCCATGGATGGGAGTTGACTTCAGTCCTCAGGCCTGTGGGGTAGGGGCAGGAGGACAGGAGCTACCATTTATCGAAGGCACAGAATCGAAGAATTCTCAACTCACCTTGTGGAGAAGATATTCTTGGTATCAAAGTGGTGTCATTTGTCTGGGACAATACCCAAGGTTCATTGCCTCACCCCAGGGAAATCGAGGACATGGACACACACAAGGAGTGAGTTTAAGAGCAGAGGTTGAATAGGCGAAAGAAAGAGAGAAGAGAAAAACTCTTTTTCCTGCAGAGAGAGGGTCTCTGGAGTGGGTCTTCAGGTGCCACGGTGAAATGCACGGAGGCGGTTTATAGACGAGCTTGAGGAGGCAGTGTCTGATTTACATAGGACAGAAGAGATTGGTCGAACCAGGTGTGTCATTTGCATAGCACGCAAAGAAGTCGGCCATCCCACTGTAATCTTTTATTATGAAGATGACGATTCTACCTGGCTGGAGCCATGTTGCCTGCTTTTTACTGCACGCTAGGTGACAAACAAAAGGGAAGAGGGAACCTCCATGTTGAATATACCTGGCCTCCAGATATCCCTTTTCTATTGGCACAGCTGCCAGTATTTACCTACGCAAGCTTTTTAGCTTGCTTATCTATGCTTGCAGCTTGATTTTTCATGGTACTTTTTGTTAGAAAAGAAATTATTTAGGGGCTGCTTTTTACTAAAAGGAAACCTTCCGAAGGCTCTCTTACCCTCAGTATCTGCCTAAATAATTTCTTTCTGGCTCCTGTATCACTATCACCTTTTTAGAGATGAGGAAACCAAGGCTTAAAGGGGTTACAGGAGTCGCCTGAGGTCACGTAGCCTGGAGGGTCTGAACCAGGGTTCCCCCAGGCCCAGTGAGTGTGGGTCTGGTCCCTGTCACCACCCTGGGAAAAGAGGAAAAGGGAAGGGCTTATCCCTGTGGTTCCCAGAATATCCTGAGGAAGAAGGAAACTGCACAGGTGTAACTCTCAGCCCTTCGTGCCTGCAGGGAAGATGCTGCAAGCAGTATCCTATCAGGGCTCTGAGGGGAAGGTGGGGCTCTGGGCACTGCTTCCCTGACCTATATCCCCTAGACTGGGCTCTGGGTGAGGTAGGTGGGGATGGGAATCTGTTGGGAAAAGCACAGGACCAGGAGTCAGGAGCTGAATTTCAGACCTCACCCAGTGTTCCAGTTCCAGCACCTAAAACAAGGCCTATCAAGTAACAGAGACTGTTCAATATTTATGGAAGAAATTGATGAATCAATCAATGAATGAATAACACAGGCCCTGCTCTCAGGGAGTTTTCAGCCTAGAGGAGAAAAGGAGAAAGGTGCAGAGTAGCAGGTGCTGGGTCAAGCATATAGAAACAGCACAGCGGCTACAGAGCTCAGATGAGGGGAGCACCCTAGAAGCTGGGGTACACCCCAAAAGGGGAGCCTTCTGGGGCCTAACAGGTAAAGGGGACTCCAGAAGGCAGAGAGGAGGGAGAAGAGCAGAGCACAGAGGCCTGCGGAGCATGGGCTTGGAGGCCAAGCAGTTTAACACTTGAGAGGGATGTGAGAGACGGCTTGCACTGTTCCGATCCTTATATTCTGGAACACATCCTGCTCTGACAAGCCCTTCCCTTCACTCCCAAGCAAAGCCTGGAGCCAGCCCAGCCTTCAGGGAGTCGCCCTCAGCCTCCTGAGCTATGAGCCTTCATTGGGCCCAAGTCTATGCCCAGAGCCCCACCCTCTGCACTTCTCCGAGGCTGCCCAACCCTCCACCATGGAGTTGGACACACCCTGCCCAACCCTGGCAGCCGGTCCCCGTAGCCTCTCCCTGGCCCGCCCTGGCCAAACACTAGCAGAGGGAAGCCCAGGAAAACCAGACGGGCAGGCCTTGCCAGGTGGCAGCCAGGCCTGAAGGAACCTGGGGAGAAGAGGGTGACATGGAGGTCACTGGGGTTCCCTGAAAATCAGAAAGACGTGGAGATCAGTTGCTGTTACTGAGACCTAATGGTCAGCAAGTCTTAATCTTTTGTTTCCCAATAAATTAGAGAATTATACCAGAGGTAATGACCCTTTTCATCTCTATAAGGCTTTCCAGTCTCCAGCCCATGTTCACATGAGGTATCCACTCGAACAGAGAAGCAGGAACAGAAGCGAACCTGGGGCATCCCTCCCGCCATCGCAAAGAAGCAGGTGCAAGCTCCGTGGTCTTCGCCCAGTGCTTTCATCTGCTGTCCCCAGGCTACTGCCCTGCCTCAAAGCCTAATGTGGCAGATGTGTGCTGAGCAGTTTCAGACCCTGCTGGCCTTGCGGACTGGGATTTTAGGAGCAAGCTTCAGAGACCCTGTGGAAGACTGGGAAAGTCATGAAGTAATAAAGATGGTGCTGACGATGACAGAGCGGACGTTCTGATGTCACAGGGCTTTAAGCATGTGCTAAGCACGCACGTGTGCACCTTGAATACCTCACAACAGCCATCTCACTGATGAGGAAGCCGAGGATTGACTAGTGAGGTTGAGCAATGTGACAGTTAGTAAGATTAAATTAGTAATCCTAACTAGGATTCGTAGGCTTAGTAGATCCAGCATTTCAGTGGTTGATTTAATAGACACTCACAGGAGCTGCTGTATGTGCTGCCATCCACGAATGCTCAGGTTGCAAAAATTACATGGGTCCCCTTCATTGTTCTACTTTAAATTGGGGTGGATAATCTTGACTACTCGGGAGGCTGAGGTGGGAGGATGGCTTGAGCCTAGGAGTTTGGGAATGTGAGCTATGATCCTGCCACTGCACTGCACCCTGGGTGCAGAAGGAAACTTTGTCAAAATAAAAAAGAAGGAAGGAAGGAAGGGAGAGAGGGAGAGAGAGAGGAAAGGAGGGAGGGAGGGAAGAAAGAAAAAAAGAAAAGAAAAGAAAAATGGAGGTAGGTGAGTAGACAGTGGGTAGAGACCTGTTCCCAAACTTCACAGGGCATTCGTCTCACTTGGATTCATCCTCTTCTCCCCTCTCTGTCCTCACCCTCCTCCCGCATTCCCTCTTGCACACATACACACACACCACTCACAAATACATATTTGCTTGAGATCCCAGATTTTTTCCAGCGACATCATTGACATGAGCCCTCTGCTGGCCAGTCAATGGCTACCGGATACTAACAAAGCAACGGTCGTGGACTACCACCTAGCGGCACAATGTGGTAATGTTACATTTCTTTTCTATCCCTTAATCTGATGTGGTATTTAAATATTTCAGTAACCAGGAGCCAAAATGTTAAGAGCTTGCTTTTTGTGCTCCCATCTTCAGAATGCCTCAAAAAATCCATCACTAAAGTATATAACAGTAAGATACTGACAAAGTTGAAGCTCTAAATTTAGCTTGAAACTTGGCAGTGAAATTTGAACTAGAATTACAGATACAATTTATCAAGCATCTATAAGCTAGGTATTGCTTATACTTTGTTTAATTTACAATTTAATTTGCTACTTCTATGAGGCACATCTTATACTTATTTAACAGATTTCAAAATTGAGGCTCTGAGAGGTAAAATGGCTTATCAATATCAAACAGTTATTATGCAGAAGACTCAGGACTAACCAATACCTCCATTTATGAAGCATGCAAAAGGTAACCAAATGATCCTCAAAACACCCTTGGAGAACTACAGGGTTAGCCCTATCCTAGGAATGAGGACTAGAGATCCAGGAAAGTCAAGGAACTTCTTAAAGAAGTTCACACAATGAGTGTTGCAAAAGGTTAAGTGTCAGGCTTCACTCCCTAGGAAGTGGAGTCTTGGCTGCGCAGCTGCTGGCTCCCCAGGGCCAAGACAACAGTTGTGCTCTGCCATTTTAGGGTCCTTGCTGCCATTGTACCTGGCATCACAGAGTCTAAAATCCAATCCCGCCAACTCCAGCGTCTAGAGTCACCATTACATCGTTTCTCATTCCCTGACACCTCAGTTGCCATCAAGCCCTGTTGGCTCAGGTTCCTGAATTGCAGCCATATTCTACTCCCTGTGTCCAAACCTCCAGAGCACTCTTCTCCTGAGTCAGACTAGTCCTTTTCCCAGGACCCCAGAAGTA
The DNA here is from genome assembly GCA_963573385.1 of Cacajao melanocephalus. Lineage (NCBI taxonomy): Eukaryota > Metazoa > Chordata > Mammalia > Primates > Pitheciidae > Cacajao > Cacajao melanocephalus. The sequence continues at coordinate 30,671 of CAUYLG010047031.1, read as the reverse complement.
GAATTGCAGCTACAACTCAGTCCCCTGAGCCCAACTGCTAATGGGTGCCTCAGAGTCCCAGATCATGGCTCTCTGAACAACCTACATCCAACCCTAAACACAGAGAGCAAACCTGCACCACAAGACCCAGGTGCCACAGTGTTCGTGATACCCTGAGCCTAGGACCTGAGCCCCACAAATGCTCCAAGCACCTTTACCTGGAACCTAGTACCACTCCAGCTGCTTGTAGACCATGTCAGACCTGACACCAGTAAGGATTCTCTCAGCTAAGTCTCCACACTGTGGGGTAAATAAGAATAAGAGGACCCCAAAAGCCCTCACCGTGAAGACTTTAACAACCTCCGTCACTACTGCCACTGCCACAAACTTCTACAACTTAAGCCATTGAGGCACCCACAGTTATTGCCAACAGGGAACACAGCTGAGGAAGCTACATAGAGATTATATCACTCAACTTACTCAAAAACAGAGTTGTCCTTACCTACCAGCAAACTGCAGGTGAAAGTTTTTCTCTACAAAGACCATTCTAGAAAATTTGGAAAAGGTAAATATTCCATCAGATGCACAGATACAAGAAACATCATGCAGAGACAGAAGAAACATAAACAAGCAAGGAAATACGACACCACTAAAGGAACACAGTAACTCTCTAGCAACAGACCCCACTAAAAATGAAATTCTAAAAATTCTGGAAAAAGAGTTCAAAATAATGATTTTAAGGAAACTTAATAAGATACAAAAAATACACATAGACAATTTAACAAAATCAGGAAAACAATTCATGATATGAATGAGAAATTTAACATAGAGGTAGATATTATTTTTAAAAATTAAACTATGAAGCTGAGGAATTCAATGAATAAAATAAATAATACAATAGAGAGATTGAACAGTAGACCTGATAGAGCAGAAGAAAAGAATCTCGAAATTTAAAGATAGATCATTTGAAATTATCCAGTCTGATTTTTTTTTAAAAAAAGAATAAAACGTAGTGAAGAAAGCCTCTAAGACTTATGGGACACCATTAAGTGAACATATACTCATAGTATCATGCTGGGAACACTGGATATCTACATGCAGAAGAATAAAACCAGATTCCTATCTCTCTCTCTGTCTCTCTCTCTCTCTTTCTCTCTTTCTTTTGAGACAGAGTCTCACTCTTGTCGCCAGGCAGGAGCACAATGGTGCGATCTTGGCTCACTGCAACCTCCACCTCCCGAGTTCAAGCAATTCTCCTGCCTCAGCCTCCTGAGTAGCTGGGATTACAGGCATGCACCATGTCCAACTAATTTTGTGTTTTTAGTAGAGACGGGATTTCACCATGTTGGTCAGGCTGATCTCAAACTCCTGACCTCATGATCCACCCACCTCGGCCTCCCAAAGTGCGGAGATTACAGGCATGAGCCACCGCGCCTGGCCAATCCCTATCACTTACATATAAAAGTCAACTTTGAATAAATTGATGACTTAAATGTAAGACCTGAAACTATGAATATATTGGAAGAAAACAAAAACATTGCATCAGGGCATTGGAGTGGGCAAAGACTTTGTGAAGAGGACATCAAAAGCACATGGATCAAAAGCAAAAATAGACAAATAGGATTGTAGCAAGCTAAAAAAGTTCCTGCACAGTGAAGGGAACAATCACCAGAGTGAAGAGACAACTAGCAGAATGGGAGAAAATATTTGCAAACTATTCAACCAGGGATTACTCTCTGGAATATACAAGGAACAAGGAACTCAAACAACTCAAAAGCAAAAACCAACCAAACAAAAAACTCCACCAACAATCCAATTTTAAAATGAGCAAATGAGCTAAATAGGCATCTCTTAAAATAATATATAGGAATAGACAACAGGTATATGAAACACATGCTCAAAATCACGAATCATCAGAGAAATACAAATCAAAACAATAATGAGATATTATCTTAATATACGTAGAATGATTGTTATCCAAAAGACAAAAAAAATACATGCTGATGGGGATGCAGAGAAAGGGAACTCTTATACACGGCTAGTGGGAATGCAAATTAGTGCAGCCATTATGAAAAATAGTATGGCACTTTCTCAGAAAGCTACAAATTTAACTACCACATGATCTAGCAATCCCACTACTGGATATATATCCGAAGAGAAGGAAATCAGCATGTTGACAAGATGTCTGCACTCCCATGCTTATTGCAGCCCTATTCACAATAGCCAAGATATGGACTCAACCTGTGTTCATCAACAGATGAATGGATAAAGACAATGTGGTACATATACGCAATGGAGTGCTATTCAGCCACACAAAAAAAGAATGAATCTTGTCATTTGCAGCAACATGGATGAGTCTGGAGGACATTATGTTAAGTGGAATAATTCAGGCACAGAAGGACAGATACCACATGTTCTCACACATGTGAAAGCTAAAAAATTTGATCTCATAGAAGTAGAGAGTAGAATAGAGATTACTAGAAGCTTGGAAGGATAGAGAGGTGGATAGCCTAATTTTGGTTAACAGATACAAAATTACAGCCAAATAGGAGGAATAAGTTCTAGAGTTCTATGGCATTGTAGGGTGATTATAATTAATGACAATTTACAGTATATTTTTAAATTGCTAGAAGAGTATATTTTGAATAGCCTCAACACAAATAAATGATAAATGTTTGTGGTGATAGATATATTAATGAACCCAGTTTGATCATTATACATTGTGTACATATATTGTAATCCATAAATACATACAATTATTATGAGTCTGTTAAAAATAATAACAAAAACAAAAAGAAGGTTAAGTGTCAAATTTTATATTTGAATCATGAGCATCATTTACTAAAAGTGAGACCTTCAGGAGGTCACGTTACTATTTGTTTCTGATGGACAGCTAACCACCTCTGACACAATAACACTTTTTTCTGTATTTAATAAAAAGTTCCTCCTTTACCCACTTATCTTCCTTCATAGCTCTATTATGGCAAAGATTGGTATCTGAATGGATCTGTTTCTGGGCTCTCCTCTAATCTACTGACGCATTTGTCCTTCAGTCTGTGCCATGTGGTCTTAAAACTATAGCTTCATAATAGAGTGTAGGTGTTTCTCCTTATGCTCTTTTATCAGAATCATATTATCTCTACTTGGTGTTTCTTTTTAAATTTAAAAATCAACCTGCCAAAATTTCACATAAATCCTATTGAGACTTTTATTGGTATTGTGTTAAATAATCAATAAAGAAATGGTAGAAAATTTATATCTTTACAATGTTAAACTTTTCTTTTCATAAACATGTATTATCCCTTCATTTGTTTAGGCATTTTTTAATATAATTCAAAAAATTTTTAATTATTTTTAAAGTTGTATATATATAAAATTTTAGATTTTTTCCTAAGTACATTTTTGGTATTTTAAATGGTACCTTTAAAATTGTTTTAATATTCTATATTAATATAGAAAATGAAATTAACTTTTTATAACAAATCAATTAACTTAATCTTATAGCCATATATTAACATAAGTACATTATCTCTGTTTTGGTATTTGCTTGGTTAATCTTTTTATTCCTTTACTTCTAATCTTTTTATAGCCTTCTATTTTAAATTAATATCTTATAAACAGCATATAGTTGGGTTTTAAAACTCAGCCCATTGAGCTCTCTCTTTTTTGTACACAGTTTTATTTTACTTTTTATCTTTTTTTGAGCTCTTTCTTCTAAATGGTAAATTTGCTTCATCTCATTTTACTGAGTTTTTTTCCATATTTGACTAATTTCAAGTATTTCACTTTTTATTTTAATTTTCAGTGTTTTCAAAAATGTCTTTTCCCTTTTTCTTCTCTTACTGGGGAAGGAGCTGAAAGTAATATCTACGTCTTCCCCTCAACAATACGGTAACTTTAACATACGCTAATATGCCTTAGTCTTTCCTCTCCTTGTCTGTATATTAACTCTGTCTAGGATTTGTTTCAGTGTTATTACTAATATATCATACTTTCTCTTTGCTTTGGTCTTCAGTATTTTTTCAGATCACTTCACATGCCACAACATCAACTTTTCAAAGTGTACCGTTCAGTAGTTTTCAGTGTCGTCACAATGTTCTTCAACGTCATCACTATCCAGAGGATGGATAAAATTCCAGAACATTCTCACCATCCCAAACAGAACCTGTATCTGTTAGTAGTCACTCCCAATTTCTGCGTTTTACCAAACCCTGGGAAACAGTAATCTACTTTCTGTCTCTGTGGATTAGCCTATTTTGGACAGTTTGTAGAAATGAAATTATACGGTATGTGGCTTGTTGCGTCTGGCTTCTTTCACTTACCATGTTCCCAAGATTCACCCTTGTTGCAGCATGTATCAGTGCTTCATCCCTTTTTATGGCTGAAGATTATCCCATTGAATGACTATATTACATTTTGTTTAATCATTCATGTGTTCATGAGCACATGCATTGTTTCCGCCTTTGAGCTATTATGAATAAAGTTACTATGAACATTCATGTACAAATTTTTGTGTAAACATATGTTTTCACTTCTCTTGGGTATATACTAATAAATATGTAGTACTATGTGCTCCTGTCCTAAATCATTTATATACATTAAATTATTAATCCTCACGGCAAACCTATAAACTAATAATGTTAACCCCATTTTACAGATGAGGAAAGAAATACAACAGAGTTACAAAATTTGGCTAAGGTCCCATAGGAGAAATGCCAAGTAGCCTGGTCTTGTGTTCTTCACCATTATATAATATTTTAAGAGACCATAGCATTACATTGTCCAAAAAATATTAAATGATGATAATTTTAAAATTTAGGAAACTCCATAAATCCCAAACATGATTTTAAAAACAGGCACTAGATACATTTTGGTGAGAATGTGCCATAGCAGAGAAAAATAAAAGCTCTTAGAGGAAAAAAAAGGCAGATCACCAGAAGCAAATGGCAACTTGACTGATGGCCCCAACAGCAACCATACTGACAGCCACAACAGCAACATTGGCAGTCAGAAGGTGGAGCTTCAATGTGCTGGAAGAAAGTAACTACCAGCCTACAATGCCATGCCTGGAAAAACCATCCTTAGACAATGAGGGTGAAACAATGACATTTCAGACAGATAAAAGGAGGCATGTACCATGCAGAGACCCTCACAAAAGGAACTCCTGAAGAATGTGTTTTGAGAAATGGAAGATATGAGATGTAAAATAGGAAGATGAGCAAAAGCATTGGTGATTATGTGGATAAACCTGAATGAACACAGACTATTTAAAACAATAAGTGTTTCATTTGTTGGAGGAAAACAGAATCAAAATAAAATAATGGAGCACAGTAGGTTAGATGGTAACAGAGGTTAAAGCTTTCTAAGGTCCTGGTGTTGCTCAAGGAGAGCAGATTTCTGGGGACAAGCGCACAGTTTGACCACTGCACCAAAGTTTAATACAGGAAAATCCTGAGTCTCAGAACTCTCCTCAATCAACACACATTCCCTTGGTGAGCTCACCCAGCTGCTCTGGAATGCAAAGGGGCACAATCTTGTGCGTTGTTCATCATTGTGTCTTCATTGCCTGAAACGGTACCTGGCACATCATAGGCAAACAAAAAACAGTGTTGAATGAATGAATAATTTCTTCTAATTGTTTTAAATGCTTCATAGTTGTTACTTATAGCTCAATTTGGCTGCAGCATAGGCACATGAAAGGAAGTCATAGGAGATAAGGCTGAAAATCTTGGTTGGCTCTAGATGATCTAAAAATAATCTAGCTAATACATATCGTGATGTAGAGGGAGAAACGTGATAGATGGTGCATGTGGTGTGCTAAGTCCCCTATATTTTATAAGGAGACTCAATATATCCAGTTGTTAACATTGATTAATCAAAAATTAAAGCGTTCTTTTATTATGCAAAGCTTTTTATAAAAAAAGAATGGAAACTGTATGCGGTGCTTGCTTCCGGGGAATGAGACTTGGAGAGACTTTATATTTCATTTTATACACCTTAGTGTCATTTGAAATAAACCCAATTTTAAAAGATTAAGTAAGCCAGGGCCTGGAATGCCAAGCAGAACAGGGCAGACTGTTCTTAACTATGAAAGCTCACGTTGCTTGATCAGTCTTCTTCCTGCAGAGGCACATTGTGGGCAACGAAAGACTTCAGGATGGCGATTCCTTGCAGGGAGTGGGGCCAGAGAGGGTAGGGGAGAAACCAGGATAAATGAATGGAGTCAGGGCAAATGCTGAGAAACATCTCATGTGGCTTCATGTGTCATCCTTTTATTTGCCAGCACCCTCTGTACAGGAAATCACAAGGCTGTTGAGCATCTTGATAAGCTTCACTCAGTCATCAGGTTTCACTCCAGCTCCTGCAGGCATCTCCCCATCCTCAGCTGTTTGGCAGTCCCAGGAGAAAGCACTTCCTTCTCAACTCACCAACTCCCGTAGAAAGAATGGTATTAAGGTAAGAGTTTGTTCAAGAACCATCTTCTTTCAAAGGCAATTTTGGTTTTTGCCTTAATCCGCATCCTGATGAATTAATCAGGAAAAGAAGACAGGAAGCTCCTATGAGGGAGCTTTGGATGCTGGCAGCTTAGATGGTGGGAGATCTGAATGGGGTCAAGCAGGTTCATTTTACTTCTGTTCTGTCTACCTATATTCTCCCCTTCTCTTCAACCATTCAAATCTACAACTATGGAGAGAAAGATTTTGCTGATTTTAATTTAGGGGGAGGGTAGAGTGAAGGCACTGCTTCTCTAAGATAAATTATTAGCAATAACCTCAGGTTGCACTGATTTTATTTTTATTCAAAAGGTTTTTTTCTTCATATCTGTCATTGTCCCAGCAGAAAACGCAGATCACACACTCTAAAGTGATAGTTAAGAAGAGTTTAATGGAGAGACTGTTTACAAAGATGTGACCAAGAATTAAGGGAATAGCTAAAGAATAATGAAGTCCTCAAGGCAAGTGATAGTAGAAGGCTGTTACCATTGCTGGGTCTGAAAGGATAAGGAGAAAGAGAAGTTCTGAGAACTCAGAAAGTGCTGTAGTGGTAGCTGAAACTGTAACTGCAGCTGCGGCTACAGGAAAGGGCCACCAGACAGGTCTATGTCCTTAGGTAGAATAGCACTGCCACTGCCAACTCACAGCCCTTCAGGGAGCAGGGAGAGAGCCAGGAAATTTTTTAAAAACCACCCTCCAATCTCCTGTCAATGTGCACCCTTTGGAGTCAGAGTGAAAGGTAGCCCATTGATGAGCCACAGAGATGTCTTCTCCCAGGATGCGAAGGTGAGTAGAGAAGGGTGGACCTGAGATCTTGATGGCAAATAGGAAAAGTCCATTTCTTCCTATAGCCTCTTAATAGTTTGTATTTCCTGGGACTTTCTCTATTAATGTGATTGAATCAATTTCTTATTCTATCACCTCCCAGTTTTTTTTATTGTTTGCCCTTCCCAATTAGTGTCACTTCTTTGGACTAGTCTCTCACTATCATCATAAAGACCTTGAGAATGGAATGTGGTTGGGGAAAAAAGGGATACGTGCACAGGTATAAGTAATTTAAGTTTACGATTTTGGCTCCTCTAAAAAGAAACATATTATGGTAGTGACAATCAAAAAGAATGTTTATTAGACTTGGGCTGGTGACTCCAAGATATCAAACATCAAGGCTCCTTCCAGTTTCTATTTTCCCACCCCTAAAGAGATACCCTCACCCTCATGGTCCTACTTGGCTCCCAAACACATCAGCATTCCAGTCTGGGAGAAGAGAAAGAAAGAAGGAGTACAGAAGAAACTGGTTATATAACTTTCTCTCACCTTCCGTGACCATTACATATGGTCACATGGTGCCATCAGCATAAAAGGAAGCTGAGGAATGGGCCTTTTTCTGATCGAAGACTCAGAATTATTATGTGTGAGAAAAGAAGAATGACTTTTGGGGCAACTAGCAGTCTCTATAGCTCTTGATTCTTTTTTTAGCATCTGTGCTCATGTGGAGATTTTTCTCAAGACTGCCTCACAAATAGTGAATGATGTAGGCATGGAACAGAAATAAACCTAGGACAGGGCCCCAGGAGACTGGAGCTGGTATTGGACCTGCTTTTCACCATGTGATTCAGGAAACTCTTTTGTACCTTTTAAGTCTGCCTTTCTTCCTTTGTTAAATGAGCATATTACAATAGATGACCTCCAAGGGACATGTGTTGGAGGCTGGGGATATAATAGTGAACGACCACAACAAAAATTACGCAGGTCTAAGCATCACAAAATGTTGAGTTTAATGAGGGAGATAAAAGAAAAAAACAGACATACACTTAAAAATACGGCTGCAAACTGTGTTCAGTGCCATGAATAAAAAGGCCAACCTGCCCTGTGGGCGGACATCAGAAGTGGTTTTCCTCCATATCCGCATCAAGCCAGCCAGGGCGACAGGAACTAAGATAGCATGTGATGGATGCATTCAGCTTCTGATGCCCGTTCTGCACCCCCACAGAGGACACATTCTCTTTCCACTTGTAGGCCTCCAACCCATGAGACTTTTCTGCAGAGTGGAGTGATTGACAGCTGTTTTTCTGAAGCAAGAAAGAGCGCTTGCATTCAGTTGCTTATTCTCAGTTGGCTTCTGTTCACATCTCTTCTCTTTGATTAATTTCTCTTCCTTACTGTTTCTTAAAGTTGCTTAATCTAGGCTTGAAACAACCACAATTTGGACATTCCATTTTGGATTTGATATGAGCATTACTTGTTGCTTTTCTCCTTCCTTCGTGTGTAGTTGGCATTGAACCCTTGCAATGGGGCTGCGAGGCCGATTAAGAACAAGCACTCTGACACAGTCCTGTGAGTTCAAACACAGGCCCTCCCATTGTCTGTGAGACCTGGAGCATATTACTCAATATATTTGTGCTTTAATCTCCTTATCTGTAAAATGTGACTAATAATAGTACTGACCTCCCTGGGTTCTGAAGAGGACTTAAAGGGGCAATACCTAAGGAGCACTCAGCCAGCTGCTGTTGTCACCCCAGTGTGTCAGTGCTCCTTCCCAAGTGGAATCACATAAGCACCTGCCTTTTCCCCCAAAGCCCTGCACAGTGTAGACATGGTTCCTTTTTCTAATTTCCCACTCCTTTCCTCAAACAATCGTTTTCACAAATGCTTTAATTCATAAAGCAAGCTCAAAATCATCTGGGAGAAAGAATGGGTCCCCTTTAGATGTATTCATACCTCAGTGCCCTCTAGACACCTCTAGACTAGACACTCTCAATTGCCACCTCTCTCTCCTTTTCCCAAATTGCCTCGTTTTCCTCCAAAATGCAGAGAAATTCAGATAAACCCTGAATCCTCTCCCTAAACTGGAAGTTTATACTCTTTGGGTGCTGAGCAAAAGCCATATACTAGCCCTTCCTGGGTTGAAGATATGACAGTGGCCATTACTCACTGGCTGTGCAGGCAGAAGCAATCCCTTCAAATACACCAGAGCTTTTCCAGAAGGAAACATGAGGAATGATATTTTCTTCATTTCTTTACATGTATGTTTTTTAGTGACTAATTTCATTTTAAAATGTTGGTGTTCCATGTAGCCCAAATTTTCAACTACTCTTGGTTCCCCATGCATTCATTCATTCATTCATTCATATGTGGTACAAATTTCTTGACTCTCCACTATGCCCTCACATTGAGCTAGGCACTGACGACACAGAAATGGATAAGAGAAAAATTCTTCCTGTTTTCATAAAATTGACCCACTGAGCCATTTCTAGCCTGACAGGCCTGGCCATCCTCAGACCTATAGCAAGAAGTCACATTCCCTTTATGACCCTAAATCACGATCTCCATTCTAACTGTTGATGGAACCCTCTCAGTCATTAAGGGTGGTCATGGGTCATGGCCTGGGTCGTTTCTTCTGGCCTCTGAGAGGCAATCTGTATGCCGGGATCAAAAGAATGCTGAACTCAGACTCCTGTCTCTTGCTGTCCCACATATTCTGCCTAGACTTTTCTCCTCCTGCTCCAGGAGACATGACATGGCCTAGGACAGTGAGTGAGAGTGTTTGGGTCTTAGAATATTCCCATGTCAGTAGAGAATTTATGTTGTAGTAGAAAGAACCCAGGATTAAGAGTCAGCAAGAAAGGAGTTTGAATCCAGGTGCTAGGACTCCCTGGCCTTTAATAAACTACTTAATCTCTTCAAGCCTCTGATTCCCTCTCGTAAGACAAGGACAGTATTTCCCACATAATAGGCTGGTCATGAGAATCAGTGAACACGCAGCAGGTGCTCAAGTCTTGTTTTTGTTCCCAGGGGTACCAGTGGAAGTTTTTTGAGCATAGATCCAACGATCCCGGCCTGGGGAACCGAAAGTACAACAATGAATGGAGATGACCAAGCCCTTCCCCTGATTTGTGGCAAGGAGACCCTGATCCCGGTCTTGCTGATCCTCTTCATTGGCCTGGTCGGGCTGGTAGGAAACGCGGTTGTGCTCTGGCTCCTGGGCTTCCGCATGCGCAGGAACGCCTTCTCCATCTACGTCCTCAGCCTGGCCGGGGCCGACTTCCTCTGCCTCTGCTTCCAGATTATAGATTGCCTGGTGTACCTCAGTGACTTCTCCTATTCCATCTACGTCTATTTCCCTAGCTTCTTCACCACTATGATGAGCTGTGCCTACCTTGCAGGTCTGAACATACTGAGCGCCATCAGCACCGAGCGCTGCCTGTCCGTCCTGTGTCCCATCTGGTACCGCTGCCGCCGCCCCAGACACCTGTCAACAGTCATGTGTGCCCTGCTCTGGGCCCTGTCCCTGCTGCTGAGCATCCTGGAAGGGAAGTCCTGTGGCTTCTTGTTTAGTGATGGTGACTCTGGTTGGTGTCAGACGTTTGATTTCATCACTGCAGCATGGCTGATTTTTTTATTTGTGGTTCTCTGCGGGTCCAGCCTGGCCCTGCTGGTCAGAATCCTCTGTGGATCCCGGAAGATACCGCTGACCAGGCTGTGCATGACCATCTTGCTCACAGTGCTGGTCTTCCTCCTCTGTGGCCTGCCATTCGGCATTCAGTGGTTCCTAATCTTATGGATCTGGAAGAATCTTGATGTCTTTTTATGTCACGTTCATCTAGTTTCAGTTGTCCTGTCCTCTCTTAACAGCAGTGCCAACCCCATCATTTACTTCTTCGTGGGCTCCTTTAGGCAGCAGTGGCGGCTGCGGCAGCCGACCTTCAAGCTGGCTCTCCAGAGGGCTCTGCAGGACACTGCTGAGGTGGATCACAGTGAAAGAAGCTTCCGCCAGGACACCCTGGAGATGTCAGGAAGCAGTCTGGTGTAGAAACGAACAGCCTCTGCTTCCATCAGCCAGCTGCTATTGCTCACCCCAGAGTGAGACAGTGCTCCTTTCCAAGTGGAATTCACATAAGCATCTGCCTTTTCCCCCAAAGCCCCCCAAAGATATACGTGTCTTTGAGAGGCAACTTTGCCCCTGTCTGATTCGCTAAACCATCTCAGCCCTGATCTTAAAACAGTTAGAATAGTCCTTGTGAGGATGAAGTGAGACAGTGCCTATTAAACAAACTGAGTGCAATGCCTCTGGAACTGCCTTACTCACAGGCTTCCGTCACATCCCCATGAGAGCTTTGCCAACTCTGGAGTCCAGGACTGTTTTCACTTTTAATGAATCCAACCTTCGCAGAAGGCTGAAAGCAGTGCAGAAAAGGTCTACATTTCTTTGGTCACACTGCACTTGATAGGGACTCAAAAAATGTTATATTTTTAATAAGTTTCTTTTTCTCTTCCATACAATTCCTGTCTCAATAAAATTAGAAGAATTAAATCTAAATCTAGCTCCGGAAGAGTAGCCATCTTTCATTTTAGCAGGCCTCAGAATATCCCCCTAGCTTAATAGATCTTTGTTGAATAAATGGCTTAATGAATGAATAAACTGGTTAATTTTTAAGTTAAACCTCTGAAAAGTCTCCATTTACCGTATTTGAGTCACTATCTAAATTTATTGCTTTGACTACTTGTGAATTTTACAAACATGAAATTAAGCTTTATAATTAGCTAAATCAATGTCAACGCATATTGAAAGTTTGAGGTAGACTGTCTTCCTGTGGTTTCCTTTCACATGCCATCTGTTAAAATCCCAACTCCATGCCTTCTCATTCCTTCCCCTTTGCCTTTGCCCTAATCCTCCCTCTCTGGGGGCTCTCTAATTTGCCCTGGAAGGTTTCCAGTGAGCTTACTAGACTCTGTGTTCTTGGAGGACAAGCTCTATATCAGATTTACCTTTTATTCCAAAGAGCTCAGAGCATTTATTTTATTAATTAAATTGCACATGTTTTAAAAAGTTACGTGTTGCACAAAATAAAATGCTAATTGAAAACACTGCATCTTCTAATAATTTTTAAATTATTTTTAATTGAGGTTTGAGAGAATGACATGCACAGATCATAAATGTACAGTTTAATGAGTTTTGTTAAATGAATACACCTATGTGACTCAAACTTTATTCAAGACATAAAATATTTTCATCATCTCTGAAAGTTTGCCTGTGCTCCTCCCAATCATTCCTCCTGCCCCAAGAAGCAACCATTGTTTCTATTTCAATCAACAAATATTAGTTTTGCCTGACCTTTAACTGTACCTTTTCAGAATTATAATATGTGTATTTTTTGTTTCTAGCTCTTGCATTCAACATAATATTTTGAAGATTTATCCATGTCATTGCATTGCATATATCAGTAGTTTGTTCCTTTCATAAAGCTAGTACTATTTAATTGTGTGAGTGTACTATGGTTTAACTATTTTCATATTGACAGATATATGTGTCATGTATTATGAATTTTTTGGCTATTATAAATAAAGCTGCTGTGAACATTCTTATTCAAGTTTTTTCCTAGATATATGTTTTCATTTCTCCTATACAGACAACCAGGAATGAAATTGCAGGATCATGGAAAGATGTATGCTTAACTCTATAAGAAATTACCAAGCTATTTTCTAAAATGGTTGCACCATTTCAGATTCTGACCAGCAATGTACGAGAGTTCCAGTTGCTCCACATGCTCCCAACAAACATAGTATTGCCAGTCTTTGAATTTTAGTCATTGTAGTCAGTGTTAAGTGGTAACTCATTGTGTTTTAATTTGCATTTCCACAATGACTTATTAAATTGAGCACATTTTTATGTGCTTTTTGACTATTGTTTTTTTTTTGCAATGTTTGCTTAAGTTTTGCCCATTTTTATTAAGTATTTGTCTTTTTCATTAAGTATTTGTCTTTTTCATTGTAAATTTGTATACATTCTTCCATATGCTGAATGATTCCTTTGGTAGTTATGTATATTATATTTGTCCAGTTTATGGTTTGCCTATTCATTTTTATGTATTTATTTATTTTTAATTAACAATTACATATATTTATGGGGCACAATGTGATATTTTAATCAATGTATACCTTGTAGAAAGACTAAATCAAGCTAATTAAGAAATCCATCCCTTACCAACTTATTTGTGTGTAATGTGAATGTTAAAAAGCTATTCTTTAAACCAAACACTGCATGTTCTCACTTATAAGTGGGAGCTGAACAATGAGAACACATGAACATAGGGAGGGGAAGAACATACACTGGGGCCTGTCAGAGCATGGGATGAGGGGAGGAAGAGCATTAGGAAAACTAGCTAATGCATGCTGGGCTTAATACCTAGGTGATGTGTTGGTAGGTGGAGTAAACCACCATGACACACATTTACCAATATAACAAACCTGCACATCCTGCACATGTACCCAGAACTTAAAATACAAATAAAAATAAATTTTAAAATCTATTCTTTGTTTATTTGTTTTGAGACAGAGTCTCACTCTGTCACCCAGGTTGGAACGCAGTGGCACCATCTTGGCCCACTGCAACTTCTGCCTGCTGGGTTCAAGCAATTTTCATGCTTCAGCCTCCCAAGTAGCTGGGTTTGCAGGTATGCGTGGCTAATTTTTTTTTTTTTTTTTTTTTTTAGTAAAGATGAGGTTTTACCATGTTGACCTGGCTGGTCTTGAACTCTTGGCCTCAAGTGATCCACCCACCTCAGCCTCCCAAAGTGCTTGGATTACAGGTATAAGCCACCACACATGGACAAATCTCTTTAAAAAAAAAAAACTTTTATTTTAGGTTTCGGGGGTACATGTGAAGGTTTGTGATATAGGTAAACTTGTGTCATGGGGGTTTATTGTACAGATTAGTTCATCACCAAGGTATTAAGCTCAGTACTCAATAGCTATCCTTTTTTTGCTCCTTTTCCTCCTTCCACCCAAAGCCCTCAAGCAGATCCCAATGTCTGTTGCTCTCTTCTTTGTGTTGTGAGTTCTATATATGTATATACTACAACATTAATATATGATAAAATTATTAATATATAATCATAATTAATAAAATAGTTTAACATAGTATCTAATAAAAGAACTGAAGCAAGTTGTTGGTTCTGGAGACTAGGATTCACTAAGACTTTCACCTTTTGAATGAATTAACAGCATTTGCAATTATTGAATAAGATTTAAGACGATTATCCTAAGTGAAGTAACTCAAGAATGGAAAACCAAATATTGTATGTTCTCTCTGATATGTAGGAGCTAGGCTATGAGGACGCAAAAGCATAAGAATGATACGATGGACTCTGAGGACTTGTGGGGAAGAGTGGGAGGGGGGAAGTGGATAAAAGATAACAAATATGATGCCGTGTATATTGCTCGGGTAATGGGTGCACCAGGATCTCACAAATCACTATTAAAGAACTTACTCATGTAACCAAATACCACCTGTACCCCAATAACTTATGGAAAGATAAACCAAAAGACTTTCACCTTTTATTTGACACATATCTGTGTCAATTGGAAAGAAAATGAAAACCAGCATAGAGAGACTTCCTCTTTCCTGCTGCCAGATTATAGATTCCCTGCTGAAACTCATCAGCTCCTTCCACCCCATTTCCATCTTCATCCACTACTGTATCACTATGATAACCTGTTTCTACATTATGAGTCTATGCATGCTCAGTGCCATTAGCACTAAGCACTGCAGTCCATACTGTAGTGCATCTGGTATACTGCTACCACCACCTGCGACAGAAGCCAGCTGTCATATGTGTCATCTTGGTCCTGTCCCTGCTGCTAAGCATCCTTGAAAGGAACTATTGTAGCTTCTTTTTGGGCACTCTAATTTCATTTGGTGTCAGGCACTTTATTTCATTACCATGTAGCTGATATTCTTATTCTGTCTGGGTCCAGCCTGTCCCTACGGGTCAGACTCTGTTTGGCTGCAGGCTCTATGTGACAACCTGCTTCTGGTCCTAGTCTTCCACTTCTGCAGCCTACCTGCTGGTATTCAATTGTGTCAGGTTATGGGTTCAAATTGACTACAATTCATTCTTTTGCCTTGATTGCATTGTGTTTATCTTGACCTGCTAGCAGCTGCACCAACTCTATTATTTGCTTTCTTTGTTGGCTCCTTTAGGCAATACCAATACGGGAAGACCCTCAAGCTGCTTCTGCAGAGGGCTCTGCAGGACACGGCTGAGGCAGATGAAAGTGGAGGCAGACTTGTCCAGGAAACCTTAAAGCTGTCAGGAAGCAGACTGAGGCAGTGAGGAAAAGCCTCTACCTTGGTCCGTCATATGTGACTTTGACAGTAAACTAAACACTGCCCTGACAGACTTGACAATTACCTGCTCTTCTCTCAGCCTCATGCTCGCAAAGTTCATCAGTTATTCTTCAGTGTCTTCAAATATATATATTTAACATGGCTTTTCTAGTGTTTCTCAGATAAATCATTAGTCTCAAAGTAGAATATCTGTATCTCTCTCTATGACACAAAGAAAGTTCTTATATTATGTTCTCTGGATCTTTTCTTATTCAACACTTTTTACTTTTTCCAGTCTACTTAAATTTTAATTATTTTGGATACATAATTGTTGCACATATATATGGGGTATATGTATTATTTTAATATAAACATACAATATGCTATGATCAAACAGGGTAATTGGGTCATCCATGACCTCAAGCATTTAACTTTTTGTGTTAGGAACATTCCAATTCCACTCAATTATTTTGAAAAATATAATAAAATTTTGTTAACTATAGTCACCCTACTGTGCTACCAAACACAAGATCTTATTCTTTCTACCATATATTTATACGAATTAACCATCCCCTCTTCATCCCCCACTCCCCATTACCCCTCCCAGCCTCTGGTAATCATCAGTCTACTCTCTCTCCCACCCTGCTGCCCGCTGCTGCCACTGATAGCATGCTCATGTCCCAGATGGATCCCCACTTCATGTTGCCCCTGTGAGGCATGCAGCCCTCTCCTCTCTGGGATCTGGAAGTCATAAATGACCTCTGTTACTGTATGTGTTTCGCTGAGTTGCCTCCTCTGTCTCACTAACCAATACACTTGAACCTAACTTCTTTCCTGGTCAGGACTGTCCTAGAAAGTGGCTATCGTGGAAAAAGTAACTGGACACAGATAGGACAAAAGCCACAAGGGTGTCTTCCAGTATAGACAAGTTTCCTGTGAGAGAAATACCTGGGTGTGGGTCAGACATTTAGACATTAGGCCCTCTGCTAGGATAAAGAAGCATTACTTGAAAGGCATACTAAACAGCCATGACCACATCCCCTGAGCCCCCCTTAAGGCAGGACTAGAGTTCATGGCCACTCTTTTCAGAGTTTTCAAGGCCAGGTTAAAAAGAAAAAAAAAATACAATATCAGGTTTTCTGACTCCAGATTTGATATTCTTCCAGGTCAAGTACTCTGTTGACTCTGTATCCTATACGTACACCCTTGACTTCCAAATGCTGCAGTAGGGCTTGGCTATAGGTGAGGGCTTCCTACAGGAGGGAAGAAGCAGAAAGACAGTGTTTGCAGCCCATGCAGTATGCATGGTGTTTTAATGTGATGTCACCAGTTCAAACTAAGAACTATTGTGAGTCAGCCCTGGGAATCTATCATCAATTGTACAGCTGTGGCTGAAGATGTTGTCCATCATGAAGAATCCTGTAATGCAAGGCCAAAATGAGAGAGGGGAAGATGGCTCATTTTATAGTAAATATGACATTTTTCTCCTTCCATAAAAATTTAACTGTTAATCTTTTTAGACCCTGATATAGATGATGTCTTGAGAGTTGGGTAACCAATCTTAAAATAAGAATTTTAAAAATAATTTTTAAGGTAAGATTTTTAAAACAAATTAGAAACTTTATTTTAAAATTCTACATGTCATACAGCACCATTTTTGAAATATATTTTTGATAATATCTTCATATTTAGATAAAATTGGATTGCTAACTTCAAGTTATCAAAATTGGATTAACTTCCAGTATCTTCTTATTTAGATAAAATTAATTGGATTGTTAACTTCTATTATTCTGATGGGCAGAATAATGCCCATCAATTTCAGAATCTTTGAAGATCCACAGAGAGAGAAGCAAAGCAAGGCTAGAGCATTAGTTGTATCTGTAGTTTTATTCATTCATTTTTAAAGAGAAATTGGTGACAAATATGACATATTCGTATACATGCTTGATTTTTAGGGTGGGTTTGTGAATGTTTATTATATATTTTCTGACCTAAGTACCCAGTTTATAGATTTCTCCAGCATCACCCTGTCCTCATTCTTGATGACTCCAATGTCCTTGCAGATGGCAATCCATCCTAACTATTCCATCTCCTAAACACCTCCTTCCTTTAATCTTGTCACCCACCCCATTCTAAACATCCAGCCTTAGATCTTGCAATCACCCACAATGGTATCACCTCCACAATCTCAGTTTCAAATTTGCACTGCCTACCCCTCACCTCTAATCTGTATAACTTATTTTCCCCAATGCCTCAACTCTTGCACACCATCTCACCCTCCAGTATCTTTATCCAACGTGACTATTGACCACAGCTTCCTCACTATCACCATTGCTAAGTTTAGATTTCACAACTTATTTTTGTAATCACTACCTTGCGCATACCCACCACCTCCTTGCCACACTCTCCTCTGCCAACTTGCCAGACACTCCCTCCCTGCTTGTTCCTAGAGAGCTGAGTGTGACTAGTATGTGTGTTAACTTCTTTACATCTCACAAGGGGAGTCAATTTATCCAGTTGTTAACACAGATAAATGTTAAAACGAGTAATAAAAATTTACTATTCACAACTATATTCATAATTAATGAAAGATTTAAGAACAAAAACTCTAACGAGATGTTGCTTCTAGAGAACAGCATTTAGGAAGATTTTGACCTTGTATTTGATGGTTTTGGTGTGTGTCCCTGCTCAAATCTCATGTTAAATTGTGATCCCCAGTGTTGGAGGAGGGGCCTGCTGGGCAGATTGGATCATGGGAGCAGATTTTCCCTTTGGAGCTGTTCTCTTGATAGTGAGTTATCACAAGATCTGGTTGTTTAAAAGTGTGTAGCATCTAGCCCTCCTTTCTTTCTCCTGCTCTGGCCATTAAGAAGTGCCTGCTTCCCCTTCTGCCATTATTGAAAGTGTCCTGAAGCTTTCTCAATCATGCTTCCTGTACAGCCTGAGGAACTGTAAACCAATTAAACCTCTTTTCTTTATAAATTACTTCCCTCAGGTAGTTCTGTATAGCAGTGCAAGAACGGACTAATACAACTTCTGCGCTAAATGCTGTTAATAACCCAGATTTAGCCTTAGTCTCTGTTCCAAAGAGAGCAGTGCAGACTCCATTTGAAGATTAATATGAATGTGTGATCTAACTTGTGTAGGAGCTAGCCAAAGAAAGATACTCATCTATCTTTTACCTACCATTGAACTCAAGCCAAAAAAGCTGCAAGTATTGCTCAAAAATGCTTCAAGGTGAGCTAGTAATCCAAGGACATTTGGAGCCAAGGATTTTGGGTCAAGACATGCACTACATTGCCTAAGATCAGGAGGAAAAGCTGAGGGAACATTCCTTGGGAAATTAGGACATTCAAAAGCACTCAGGTTTACAGAGATATTTCAAAAGTTATGTGCATGTTTAGGGCAAGATTCATGCTCAGAAAACATCTGAGAAGACCGTAAGCTTTCACTTCCATCTGAATCCATAGGCTCAGTGTGCGTCTTGTTAAAGGTTGAAGGAGAACCAACACAGAAGCAATCTGCAAAAACTAGAAGAGGTGTTCATTTCGCAGGGTTGGGTTGGAGGAGACATTGCTTTCTTTTGTTCCTGTTCTGTTTTGTTTTTTTTTAACCTCCTACATTCAAGGAAATCTCTGTCATTTAAGATTAGCTGAAGTACAAGCTAAAGGAACAGCAAGACTATTTATTTTTGCGTGGACTATATTCCTTGTGTGTGTTCACTGAACTGCATTCTTTCAGTGAACACACACAGGAATATAGTCTATGCAAAAATAAATGTAAAAATCACCGAACAAATGAACTACTACATCCTTCAAAATAAAGAAGCCTAGTAAACCATAAAAAGGGAAGACTCATCTTCTTATTAATTACCACAATTATTCAAATGCCCAAATTTCAACATTTGGTACCATTAGAATAATAATTAATTCAGGCAAGAAAAATCAATGCAGGCTAAAACTAGTGGGTTAAAATGGGGGTGAGGAATGAAATTTATTATAGTCTCAAAGTACTTCCTCACAAAAGTCCTACTACTTACAAAGTAGGGGTGGAAGGAAGTAACAATAGTGGAGAAACATGGCAGACACCATTTTGATCAAGTGATGAAGTTAATGCCACCAATGATGGAACAAATTCACATCATGTAGCATGCAATGAGAACACAGCGTCATTTTTGTGGTATTCTAGCTAAAATGTATATCCTGGGTCTAATCTTGAGGAAATATTGGACAAAATCAAATTGAGGGACATTTTACAAAATGACTGGTCTATAATTTTCAACAAAATATCAAGGACATGAAAATTAAAGAAAAGCTGATGAGCTGCTGCAGATTGAAGACCACAGAGACGTGGAAAGTGAATGCAACATGTGATTCTGGACTAGATCTTTATGTTATAAAGGACATTCTTGAAATCTGAATGGAGTTTCTGAGAGAAAGGTGTACAAGATTTCTTAGCACTATTCTTGTGACTTTTCTGTAACTTTGAAATTGTTTCAAAACAAAAAAGTTTAAAATAATCTACATTTTATTTTTGAGAAAGAAAAGCTAAGTCCACTTAAGAAAGGGCCCTGAAATACCACTGTGTGTAAAATAGTGATTCCTCTAGTCCTTCCCCGAAGAGATCTATTGCCAGTATTTTGGTAACTATAGTGCCAGCATTTGGATAAAGGAGAATACCTAGATCTAATGAGGGCTGTTATTTCTCATCTGAGTTGACACAGAAACCGAGGGACACGAAGCACCATCATCACCCTCTGTCAGTGAAGTGGCATGTGGAATCAAGAAGCAAATGGAGTCTTGAGCCAGGTCTATTTGAGCCTACGGGTCCACACATCAACTAGTGGTCATCTCTCCAGTTCTGAAATATATCATTGGTATGGACTTACTTAGCAGTCAGCAGAAGCTTCATATTGGTTCCTTGACCCATGAAATGAAAACTACCATAGTGTAAAAGATTAAGTGGAAGCCCCTGAAATTATACTCTCTTCTGGTCAAAATAGTAAACTGAAAAAAAAAAATGCATTCCAGGAGTATCGACTGAGATTGGCACTACCCCAACAATTTAAATGATACACCAGTGTTTGTCTCAATGACATGCTATTTTATTTCACTGATCTGACCCTTGTAAAAGGCAAATGGATATTGCAGATGACAGTAGTCTACTGAGAACTACAAAATTGTAGTAACAACAACAGCTGCTGTGCCATGTCTGGCATCTTTACTAAAACATAGCAACATGACCTTGGGTATATGATATTGCTTTTGATCTGGCAAGTGCATTACTTAAAAATACATCAGGAAGGAGGTTCAGAAGCAGTTTGCTTCAGTTTACTTTTACTTTGAGGTCTTCTTCAAAGTAAAAGACAAGATATTATATCTTGTACCCTATACCACCAAGAAAAAAAATCAAGGTTTGGTCAGTCTCTTTGGAGTTTGAAGGCAGAATAGTTCATACTGGAAGTTACTGAGATGACTCATTTATTGAGTGATGTACAAAGATGCCAGTTTTGAGGGGAACCCGAAGGAAGAAAACGCCCTATAGCAGGTTTGGTCCGCAGTACAAGCAACTCTGTCACTTAAGCCATATGACCCAAACATCCCATGGTACTAGAAGCATCTGGGGTAGAAAAAGAAAATACATGGAGCACTCATAAATGGCTGGCAGGAATGCAAAATGGTGCAACCACTGTGGAAACATTTGCCAGTTCCTCAAAACAGCAAACATAGAGTTACCATATGACACAGCAATTTCTCACCAAAGCAGATACCCAAGAGAACTATCCGAAATATGAAAATACCTGTCTACACAAAAACTTGTGCAGAAATGTTCATAGCAGCATTATCCATAATAGAAAAAACTGGAAGCAAACTAAATGTATGTCAACTAATGAATGGATAAACAAAATGTGTATAAAAATAATGAGGTATTAATACATGCTACAACATAAACAAACCTTGAGAGCATTTTGCTCAGTGAAAGATGCCAGACACCACATATTACATGATCCCAATTATATGAAATACCCAGAGTAGACATATCCACAGGGACAGAAAGTAAATTAGTGGTTGCCTGGGGCTGAGTCAGAATAAGGGGAAGAGGAGCAGGAATTGGAAATAATTGCTAAAGGGTTAAAAGTTTCTTTTGAGAATGATGAAAATGTTCTAAAATTAAAATGTGATGATATTTACACAACTCCATGAATATCGTAAAAACCATGGAACTGTACTCTTCATATCACACGTTAATGGCCACTACAGAGCATCCACTGCAGAAGAGGCAGTAAACAATCACATGAATAGAATCCAGTAGATGTCAACTAGATGCTGTTGGTGCCCCCTCCCCCAGAGATTCCCTTTTTCCAGTTTGGTACGCTTATTCCCAGATGCCAGCTGAATTTCTGCTAACAGCTTATGTTTGCAACTTCACCAGTGAATTGTCATTGGGTGATTGGAGAGACTTCACGTTACTCACAACCCAGGCTGCCTCGACCAATGACTCACCAATATGTGGAGTATACAGAAGCCCAGCTCCCCTGACTCAAGCTGGACAAATCTACAGTGATGTCTATACCAGAGCCTCCTGCAGAAGCCAGCTGAAGCTAGACTTTTCTGAAACCATATTCTTGCCTAGTTTTTGTCCCCTTCCTGGTCCTCCTTTCTCCATTCTTTTACAGGCTTCCCCTGAGGGCACTCCTTAATAAGTCATATGCACATGAATCCTCACTTTGGTATCTGCTTCTGGAGAACCTGACCTGAAATTACAAAAGTGATGTCAACGTTGACATTGACACAAAGTTTAAGTGAAGTTTAAATTGAAGTAATAAACATTTAAAAGTAATCATCTAGACCAGTGGTTCCCAGATGTACCTGTGACTGAAATCACATAGCAGCTTTTAACTGCCATTTCCCAGATCTTAGATCTCCCAAACTCCAGAAGTGTGACTTAGGAGGCTCCTTTTTTTTTTTTTTTTCAAGTTCTGGTATTTCTGATGATCAAGGCTTTGGAATCCATTGATTTAGACAAGTCACATTGGCTTGTTTAAATATACTTCTTTTTTTAAAACAAACATTTTATTTTATTAATATTTAGCAGCTGAATCACAGTGATGAACTTATAGATATGCAAAAATAAATTTTGAGGTCCCTGTCAGCATTACAAGTCTATGATTCAGTTATCTTTTCATCACAAATCAGTATTTCTTAACTGAAACAATTGATCTTCATTGTAAGCCAATCGTAGAATAATGGTTAATTACAAATATAATTTAATGTGCTTTTTCCTGAAATTCTAACATAAAGTTTTCTGCATATGGTACATCTTTAGTTGATTATATTTTATATAATGGCACTAATTATTTTTAGTACAAAAGATATATGTGTTACTGCATTAGTCAGAATAGACTAGGTTATGCTGTGGCAAAAACCAACACCAAAATCTCAGTGATTTAACACAGTAAATGTTTATTTCCTATTTGTACAAAGTACATAGCATGTCTGGGAACCTCTCCAGCTGTCCTTCAGGTCCACTGCTTAGCAGTGCAGGCAGCTTCTATCTTGAGGTATATCCATCTCAACATGAGGCTTTGAATCCACTGTTTCTAGAAATATTTGCACTGGAAATTAAATGTTTTGGCCTTGAGGCAAATTTGATTACTTCTATTTATCACACAGGCCACAGCCTAGTGACAAGAATTAGTCACATTACACTTCCTCCTAGCTCCAAAATTACAAGAGCAAGGAAGGGTAATTCTACTGTATGCCCAGAATGAAAGGATGCTAGTCAATTGAAATTGACTAGCAATGTCAATAGTTATTAAATACGATGTGGAAGATTCATGAAAGTAGAAAAAAGATAAATATATATGCACATGCACACACACACATCACCACTGCTGTTAGTATTTGGTTTATTTCCTTTGAATCATTGAAAATACAAGTTCTTTTAAATAATGTTTATTTCTTTCTTTTTCAGTTATGCATTCTCACTGTAGAACATTTTTAAATACATCAATGTATGCCAAAGAAAATTAACAATCCTTGCAATCTCACCTCCAAAAGGTAACAACATATAATTTTCAATCAAAAGTGGAATCACACTGTTTACACTTACATGTACAATGCTTGTTCTTCTTTTTGATTCCAATTTGCTAATGACCATTAATTGTGATTTCATGCAAGTCACTTCTCTCTGGGTCTAAGTTACTCCATCTCTAAAAGAAAGATATAGAAGATATTATCTCTAAGATGTCTTCCTGGTGATTTATGAATATACAACACCTGATTCCTGTACATGTTCCTCTCCCACTCTCCTCTCTTTCACAAGCTACTCTCAGAACCTTTTATACCTTGGAAAATACAGACTTTGAATCAACTTCTCCTGACGACTCCACTTTCAGGACCCAGAACAGCTCCCAGTGGTTGGGTTTGTACCTGTCAAGGTACTGTCGAGAGGCTCTTATTGCTTTCACTGTGATGTGTAAATATCCTTAGGTCCCTGAATCTCTGGTCAAAATCACTGTTAAATATTTGTGCCAAAATTTCTCCATAATTTTTGTTGAAATTCTTGGCAAATATTTGTCATTTTTACTTAGAATTGATGAATCTTGGAATCTCTGGTTAGAAAAGAACATTGGAGGTCATTTCTTCCAATAAAAGCTAAGCTCCTAAAACAAGGACCGTTTTATTCACAACTCACCTTAGAAAGTTTCTGGAACATAGGAGGTACTCAGTAATTATTTATTCATTTGAATCTAATCTTATCCCTCTGTTTTTCAGTATTCTCAAGAAGGATTCATGAACATCTCCTTCTACATCTCCAGAAACTGAGAATTGACTATTTCCCAAAACAACCCACTCCAATGTTTCATTGAGAGATAGGCAGAGGAGGGTGATGTTGAGCTCCCTATATTCCCTAACCCTGCTAAGTCAAGGACTTGGGGGGTCAGAAGGGTGCCATGACAAATGGGCAAAAGTCATCTCTAAAAGAGAAAATATAAGTTAAGATACAATAGCCTTCACATTGATAGACTGTATTTCACTTTACAAGACATTTATGTACATTTTATCCTAGCTTGAGGGCTAGGCCAAGACAGAGTTTGTTAAATGGCAGAACCATTTCTATAATTTTTACATAGGTCACCAGGGAGTGAACATGTTGCTTAAATCATCACTTTGTCATCCCTGAGGCTGAGCACCTGAAGAATCTGAAGGTGATTCTGGACTTGAAGAATAAATAATCAAAGACATTTAGGTCTTGTCATTAGCCCTTTCTACCACACAGGAACTATCTCAAAATAAATATTACCAAGTAAACCTGATACTTAAGGATCATCACATGCAGTGACAAAGGTAGAAAGAAAGCCCCTCCTTTATCATTTATTAGATAGCCAACAGAGAGTCAGAGGGGAGAAAGCCAAAGACCTGTGTATTATGGTTACCAGGAAGAGGTCCCGTGACCTGGCTTACTTGGATTCAGAATTGTAGAGAAGTTACCCTGTGATGCTACCTCGCTCTCTAAATATTTAGCAGTTTCCTTGTAAAATGTTAGGGCTAGAAGGAGCTGTAAAAGCATCCAGCCATTCCCGCACTCTTCTATTTTACAGATGGAGAAGTTAAGGCCCAGAGAAAAATAAATCACTTGCCCAAGGTCAAATGACTACCTAATGTCAGAGCCATAATTAAAACCAAGGAGATTATTTTACTGAGTATTTCATTGTTTGGCTGGTTGGGAGTTGTCTTTAAAAGTGAACTTTTTGGATTCAAGACAACTTAAACTACTGGTGACTAAGACTTGTCTTTTAGAAAAGGTTGATACCTTTGAGAGAGGCAGAAAGAAAGAGAGAAGGTGGGAGGCAGGCAGGAAGTAAAATAAGAGTTTTCTGATGGTCTTGTTTCCAGGGAGCCTCTCTTGCTATTCTGTCTTTTTAGAAACTGCAGCTATGCTACATTGTTTGAAGTATTCATTTTATTCAAAGATTAACAATACCCCTCCCAACAAGAGGAAATTTTCTCAAGGACTGAGGTAAATCATAATTGAAGGACAAAAGAGTCAAGGGTGAGCAATCCCACAAAAACCATCTGCAGAACAATTAAGTATTGTCCACACCACAACTCATTTCTCAAGTATAGACTTGGAGAGCCCTGGAAGCCAGAACTAGAAGAGACCTTGGAATTACCACATTCATATTCCTCACTTTACAAATGAGAAATGCATAGTTCAGAAGGGGAAGTGATAGGATCATAACTCACATGCTTACAAGGTGCGGAGAAATGAAGCAAGCTGGAGCCAGGTAAGAGACACTTCAGATACGTTACATGAAATGTGTGACTTTCCCCTTTAAGAAAAAGAACCGAACAAACAGTTGATAAATGGCAAATAACACATGCCCATAGTAATGGGGATAATAGCAAGGACTGTGGCAACCTAGACAAGCCCTGCCTCAAGGAGGCAACTGCTCTTCACCTCTATTTGGTCACTGTCATTTAGGGATATGAGCCTGAGATTGCCAAATATTCTGTTATTTTTTAAAATATGAAATGCCCTAATGTATTAAAAATGACAAAAACTAATTTGAATTAATTGTAGGCCAAACAGAACCCGACTGGAGTCTGAATTCAGCCTCAGGTTTCTGGTTTGTGCCTTATAGCCTAAAAGACAATGAGATGTTGGCAAGGGAACCTCTGGGAAGCCCTGAGCTCTGGTTTCAGTTCAGTTATCCACTTGGTTTCTGACCTTCCTGAAATCATTTCTTATATATTTTTAAAATATGCACTTAAAACTATATACTTAAAAATTGGGCTGCAAACTGTGTTCACTTCCATGAATAAAAAGCCTAAGGTGCTCTGAAGGAGCATGATGAGGTTGTGGTTTCCCTCCATATACTTATCAGGTCAATCAGAGCTGGAAGAACTAAGAAACCACGTGATAGCTGCAGTCAGTCCTTGATGTCCAGAGGTTCCTGCTTATAATAATAATAGTACTTATTTCATATGACTAATCTGAGGATTAAAAGAGGTCCTATCAATTAACTCTTCAACCAACTGCTGCTGACACCCAATTTACAGTCCTTGCTTTACTCCCGAAATGTGTATGAGCATCTCTCTCTACATCCAAAGTTGTGGGTAAAGTGGAAATAAGCAGTATTTTAAAGTTTCTTCCCTGATCCAACTATGTGCTGCTTACAAGATAATTGCTTTAGCTTCAAGCACACACAAAGACTGAAAGTAAAGGAATGGAAAATGATATTCCACATAAATGGGAAACAAAAGACAGTAGAGGTAGCTGTATGTATATTAGATAAAATACAGATTGTCATAAACTGCCATAAGAGATGAAGGTTATTATATAACGATAAAAAGGCCAATACATCAAGATGGTATAACAATTGTAAATATATATGCACCCAACATAGGAACACCTTTAATAGAACAGAAAGGAGAAACAGAGAGTAATATAATGATAATAGGGAACTTCAATACCCCACTTTCAATAATGGATAGATCATCCAGATAGAAAAACCAATAAGGAAATAGCAGACTTGAAAAATGCTATAGACCAAACAGTCCTAGGAAATATATAAAGAACATTCCATCCAAAGGCACTCAAGCTCCCATGGAACATTATGTGGTAGGCTGTAAAAAAGGTCTTAAAAATTTTAAGAAGAATGAAATCATATCAAATATAATTTCTGACCACAATTGTATGAAACAAGAAATCAAAGAGAGGACAAAACTTGGAAAATTCACAAGTATATGTGGAAATTTAACAGCAAATTCCTGAAAACCAATGGGTTAAAAAAGATCTCAAAAAGAAAACCAAAAAATACCTTCAAATAAGAGAAAATGAAAACGTTTCAAAATGAGACAAATGAAAATGAAAACACAATATACCAAACTTAATAGATGCAGCAAAAGCAATTCAAAGAAGAAAGCTTATAGTGATTAACACCAACATTAAGATAAAAGATGTTAAATAACTAAAGGGTACTAGACTTAATACCTGCATGATGAAATAATCTGCACTACAACCCCTGTGACACAAGTTTTCCTGTATAACAAACCTGCACATATACTCCTGAATTCAGAATAAAATTTTAAAAAATAATAAAGGAAAAAAAGATTTTAGATAAAAAAACTAAGTTTACATCTCAAGGTAGTTGGAAAAAAAAAAAACAAAATTAAGCCCAAAATCAGCTGAATTGGGGAAATAATCAATAACAGAGAAAATAGTAAACTAAATAAGGAATAGAAAAACAATAGAAAAGATCAATAAACAAGAGTTGGTTTATTGAAAAGATAAACAAAATTGACAACCCGTAGCTACACTAAGAAAAAATAAGAGAAGACTCAAATAAATATCACAAATGAAAGCAGAAACCTTACAACTAATACCACAGTAATACTAATGATCATAAGAGACTACTATAAACAGTTTTACACCAAGTTGAATTATATAGAAAAATAAATACATTCCTAGAAATATACAACCACCAAGACTGAATCATAAAGAAATAGAAAATCTTCACAAAAAATTATTCAAAATGGGTCATAAACATAAATATAAAAATGCAAAAGTATAAAACCCCTAGAAAATAACATAGGAGAAAATCTAGATGATCTTGGGTATGATGATGACTTTTTAGATACAACACCAAAGAAATAATATAGAAAATAAATAATAAGATGGACCTTATTAAAATTTAAAAATCTGTTCTGCAAAAGACAACATCAAGGTGACAAGAAGACAAGTAACCAACTTGGAGTAAATTTTGTATGATACAGCTGACAAAGGACAGTTATCTAAAATATATTTTTAAAATCTCTTAAAATTCAACAAAAAGGAAACAGGGAGGCAGAATAGATTAAAGCTCTGGACAGAGCAGCATGTGAAGTCTCACATTGTGAAGTTTAGCTTCAGATCAATGGCAAGAACAAACCAGGAATCCCAAGAGGACCCACAGACCATTTGAAGGAAGCAGACTTCTCCTGAAGGACCTGGGAGACCCAAATACTGTGAGTGCCCCAACTGTGGAAGTAGGAAAGGGAGACTCTCCTCTCCTGAACACATGCTCCCACTGGAGAAGCAGAAGGTCTGTTTGCAAGAGAAGTTTCCAGCTTTACCTGGAGCTGAGTCAATTTGGAGAGCTGAGTAAAATACAGAGGTAGAGAAAGGAGCAGAAAGGCACTGGGAGTTTGCTGGGTCCCCTAGCAGGGCACTCCTGCCTGGCACCACAGGTATCCATCCAGAGGGTGGCCAGAGGAGCAGGAGGTAAAACTCCACAGAGAGAAAGAAATCTCTAGCTGAACTTTGTAACTATTTGAACAGGGTGAGAAGCCTCCTGGCCAGAACTTGGGGGAGGGTGCAAATCCAGTGTTCAGGCTCCATAGGCGAGGGTAGAACCAAGCCCTTTTCATTTGCAGCTGGGGGGCAGGTATCCTGGAGCATATTTTCAAGCCCATCTCACCCTCTGCCTGGAATGGATTCAGGGATATTGGGAGGGGGCATAGTGGGAGTGAGACCAGCCCTGTGGTTTGCGTGGGAGCTGGGTGAGGCCTGTGACAGCTGACTTTCCCCACTTCCCTGACAACCTGCATGACTCATGCAGAGGCAGCCATAATTCTCTTAGGTACACAACTCCAGTGACCTGGGAATCTCACCCCCATCCCCTACAGCTGCCATAGCAAGACCCACCCAAAGAGAGTCTGAGCTCAGGCATGCCTAACCCTGCCCCCAACTGAGGGTCTTTCTCTGCCTGTCCTGGCAGCCAAAGACAAAAGACATAATCTCTTGGGAGCTCTATGGCCCCATCTACCACCTGAGAAACCCTAACACTTAACCAGGTGATCCCCATGAAAAACTCGTATCCTCCCTAAACTACTGCAGCTGATACTCTTGAAAGCATCATCTCCTGGCTGAGGCCAAGCACACAAACCATTACAGCAACTTATAAAAGAACAACCCTGCCTGAAGAAAGGAGAAAATGTCAGATAACTCCACAGCCTGTAACATCCTGGCTAACCGGAGGTCCTGAGTCTGTCCATGTGGCAACTTTACTGCCAGCACAACCAGCATTTGGGGGGGAAAAAAAAAAACAGCACACTAAACTACAACCAAGGTCCCACACAAAGTCCACCTCACTCCCCTACTACCTCCACCAGAGCTGGTTCTGGTATCCATGGCTGAGAGACCTGAACATAGATCACATCACAGGATACTTTGCAGACACTTCCCGGTACCAGCCCAGAGCCTAATAGCTCCCCTAGATGGCTAGACTCAAAAGAGAAATAACAGTCACAGCAGTCTGACTCTCAGGAAGCTCCCTCCCTGGGGAAATCGGGAGAGCACCATATCAAGGGAACACCCCATGGGACAAAAGAATCTGAAGAGCAGTCCTTGAGCCCCAGATTTTCCCTCTGACATAGTCTACCCAAATGAGAAGGAACCAGAAAAACAATTCTGATAACATGACAAAACAAGGTTAACATCCCCCCAAAATCACACTAGCTCACCAGCAATGGATCCAAACCAAGAAAAGATCTCTGAATTGCCAAAAAAAAAAAAAAAAAAAAAAAAAAAAAGAATTCAGGAGGTAGATTATTAAGCTACTCAAGGAGGCACCAGAGACAGGTGAATACCAACTCAAAGAAGTTTTTTAAATATTACAGGATATGGACAGAAAAAATCCCCCGAGAAGTGGCATAAATTTAGAAAATCACAACTTCTAAAAATGAAGGACACAGAGAAACACAAAATACACTGGAAAATCTCAACAATAGAATCAAACAAGTATAAGAAAGAACCTCAAAGCTGGAAAACAAGGCTTTCAAATTAACACAATATGACAAAGGCAAATAAGAAAGAATTTTAAAAAATGAAAAAAGCCTCCAAGAAATTTGGCATTATGTTAAACAACCAAACCTAAGAATAATTGGAGTTCCCAATATGTTTTTTTTTTTTTTTGAAAGAAAGGAAAAGAGAGGAAAGAAAGTGAGAGTGAAAGAAAGAAAAAAAAAGAATGTACGAGAGAAAGAAAGAGGAAGAAAAAGAGGGAGAGAGAACAGGATTCTTGTTCTACCTGCCCAGGCTAGAAT
>CAUYLG010047029.1:0-10223 GCA_963573385.1 Cacajao melanocephalus | reverse complement strand
AGAAGAACAGCTCCTTCCAGATTTATCTTCCTGGATTTGGTGCCCGCATCCTGTTTGGTGGCAGAGTGGCCTCACTCACATTCAATCCTTGTTCATTCCGATTCTGCCACCGATTTCCAGAGCAGCGTAGATTCTTTCCACAGCGCTACCATTTTGCTCTATCTCTATGCATTCTCTCAGGGGACTTTATGAACTCTCTGACTTTCTTTGGGCTTCTGTCTCCCACAGTAGACAACGTGTACCCTGAAGGTTCAGATCCCACCTGTGTTCCATCAATGTTCTTGCAGCACTGGGCAGAGCCACCACACCCTGACTTAAAGAGCAGGTTCCAGGAGGCAGGCACTACCTCACTTGGCATCAACATGCTTTTAAGATTAGGGACAGCTCCAAAATCTCTGAGACCTCTGGCACTCCCTTATGGCTCGTCAAGGGACTTTGGATGGTGTGTCCAAAGATGATTGGCCTGTGCTAAGGACACAGGCTGCAGGACTGCTCCTTTCCCCTCTAGGGAGCCTTCCTGGGGAGCTGGAGGAAACTAGGGGTGGCTCCTCTTTGGATGTTCCAAGCCCACCTCCTTTCCTGTCGCCATGAAACTATGCCAGTCACCTCCCTACTAAGAATGTCACCATTCTCACCGTACGTAACCTTCACCAACCCTAAGAACAAACGGCAATGATTCACTAGGATCAAGTGCATTCCCTGTCTGCAGATCAAGGATCTCAAGATCTCATCCCTTCCTTACCATGCCTCATGTCCTCTCCACCCCAAGGAGTAATCCATATGGACAGGACTGCCACCTCGACCTGTATCCCTGAAGGGCTGGCTGTGACCTGCCAAAGGACTCAGGGAGTAGAGGGGCTCGGAGGAGTCGTGCTGGTAGGCCTTAAGAAACGAGAAAAGATCTGCTCTGCTCAAGAGGAGCATGAGAAAGACAAGAACAAGGAAGACCTTTCAGACTCCTTCCAATCCTGGTTCCATTTTTGCACTACAACTGGATGGCATCAACAGACATCTCAGTGGGGAAGGCTAGAGCTGAGGGTGGTGACCCAGTTCTGGACTGGGGGAGCGGGGAGTGTGAGGGGAGGTGGTGGTGGCTGATGGTGAGAACATGGATCCAAGCCCTTTGGAAACATTGAAAATATGGAACCCCTTCTCTTCCTGGTCCCCGCACTATCCTTCAGACGGCCGTGCTGTGCTGAGCCGTCAAAGACCCTGTAATATCAACTCAACAATGCATGTACTACAGCTACGGCTACGGCTACCAGTACATCTACTACAGTGCATGCATTTAGTTCAGTCCCACAGATACATACAATCTAAGAACAGGCAGGAGAGGTGTGAAATGTTTTACTGGACAACAGGTGTTTTGGAGTTGTAACTAATAAAAAAAATCAAAACGAAAGTGTACAAAAAAAGACATTTCTGGAGAGTTGGATATGAGTTTGTTTCTTGAACTGTTTCATCTGAACAAGCAAAAACATGCAAACCAGCTGGTACTAACAGGAAGCTGGACACTGAGAGAGGATTAATAGGTGTGGACAAACCTTCCCGCTGAGCGTGCTCAGAAGAGTGTTTGAGAGGAGGTGTGCAGATCCTAGCGTAAGAGAGGCGGGAAAGTATGCCTCAGAGACACTCTCACCGCAGCCCCAACCAAGCAAGAGAAAAGACAACAGAAACATGACTGCTCACACTCACCACCACCATCAGGAACTCATGTTACTAGATTGGAATAAAGCTGGCAAGTATAAAGTACAGTAAGGGGTCCTGGCTGGGGCCGGGTGGGTGGGGAGAGGTGGGACAGGGTGGTACCAGGGGCTCAGAAGCTCTAAGATTGATACACGGACCCACCCATAATGTCACCCCAAACTAAAATGCCCTGAATATCCGAACCACTCCCTCACCTGTTGGGGGAGGCTTTTGTCAAACTGAATTTAGGTTTGGGTGGGACATGATGGGGCCACTGGAACTGAATGAACACGATCAAAATAAACAAACAAACTCTCGACTGAGCACAAGAAAGATGACATTTCAAACTACCAGGTGAAGGTAAAAGAAAAGTGACCACTGATAGTGAAGTTATCTAGGAGTCGGCAGGGACCTCACCTGGTGGGGTCCCCTGAGCCCTGCTCACCTCAGGTCCTGGGGGAATTAGGAACAGGTGGGCAGCTGGCCCAGAGGGTTGGCTGAGGTGGGCACAGAGCTCAAGGCTCCCCCCCTCCCCGGACCTCCTACCCTGACACCATAGCCCTGACGGATCCAAGTTGCCACCCTGAGCAAAAACGAAGCTGCCTCCCACCCCACGGCTCTCAGCAAGTGCTTCTCGAACTCAGGAAGCTCCCCTCATACGTCATAATGGAAGGAAAAAAAATACCCCAAATGGTGGAGCTAGGCAAAAATCAAAGGCAAAAATAGGGCCCTCCATAGGATGATACCTGATCCCTAAACGAAGCCTGAGAGCCCCTGGAGAGCAGAGGCCACGTTTCCCACTGTTTGGAGTCGCCTGCCAGGTTTAGCACGGTACCAAGTTCAAGGTAGGTACTCAACAGACTCTCCTTGAATGTCTCCCTGCATCTCCCTATAAGGGAATGCAGTTGAGTTCGTGCCGACCTCCAGTAGTCGAGGCTGCAGGAGCATCCTTATTCCCTGGGGAGGAGCTGGGGTAGGTCAGGCAGGGCTTTAGGAGCTGGAGAAGGTGAAACTAGGCTATCAACCCTCAGCAACCCCTTCGTGGCCTACACTGATACACACACCCAAGTAAGTCTGGGTGGTCCCTCGAAATTCAGAGCAAAGAGCTTTTGCCACCGAGAGGCCACCCGCAGGTAAATAACTGGCCATCCTACCAGGCTTGCCTTCTCAATCATATTCTAGAGGGAGTGAGGTGACAGTCCCCTTATTGGCAAAATGTGGTCAAAGAAAGAATCGCAGAGAGCTTCCTTCCCCAAACTTGTAACCCTGTTCCAGGTCCAAAGTGGGGCTGAGGAACTAGGGTCACCTGGCTACACACAGGCAGGTGTCTTCTTGCCCAGGCAGTGCCCTCACTATGGTGGATACAGTCTAGCCATTGCCCTGGGGCACATCCCAAGCCCTTGACACCCCCCGCCCGGCAGCACTGCGGGGTTGCCCTGTAGCTTCTAGGTTGACCCTGCACCTTGCGGGGCGGGGCGGGCACCTCGGAGTTGAGGATTTACTCCTGCGCTAACCCAGGCTGGTGTGGGCAGGTGGTCTGGGAGCCCACTCCTGAATACAGTTCACTAACAGTGCAGCGATGAGCATGGCTGACCTAGAATGGGCTGGGAGAGACTTTGCTCCCGATGGAAATGGCTACAAATCAAACACCATTGATCCTGAAAAAAAATAAAGTGTGGCTGGAGATGACCCTGGGGGTTAGGAGTTAGAGGGTGGGTGGGACTCCGCCTGGCTCTGGGGGTCCAAGAGAGGGTGGGGTGGCAGAAGGGGGCACAGACCGTGGGAGACGGCTCTCAGATTCACAAAGAACCCCATGCTGCCCTTTAAACTTGCCATGAAGTCAAGGAGAACGGGGTGGGGTGGGGTGGGGAGAGAGGCAGGGTTAATTTCGGGTTAAAGTTTAGTTTCATAATCCAAGTTATAAAAAGAAAGAAACTGAATGGAGAAAACAACAACCAACAACACTCAAAAATCTCAAGAGTTTTCTTTTTATCTTTCCCCCAACCCCAGGCACAGGCAGGACCGAGGCTTGTTTATAATGATACCAAAAAGTGCTCAAGTTAAAAAACCAAATGGCACAGGGAGACAGGAGGCAGCTGCGCACCCCGCCCCCAGGGACCGGGGCTGGGGGGACCAAGGGACACTGGCCAGAGGGCAGGTGGAGCCTGTGGACACTGGCTGTGGTGAGCAGAAGCTCAGGAAGGGGGCCCGGCTCTCTGGACCTGCCTGCCAGTCTGCCCACTTGCCAACTCTCTGGCAAACTGCCCCTCGGCAGCCCCTGAGAACTCCCTAGTTCCCTCCAAACAAAACCCCGATGGATGATTCGGGGGAGTGGATCCTTTGTAGCTCGAGGCAGTGCCAGTTTGCATGGAACGGATTTTTACTGACGTTTTCTAATGGGCCTCACTGTGCCAGCTTCTCATCACCCAGGGTGTGGGTTTTTGGCATTTGCCCTCTGGGCTTTTAATGCTCTATTTCCTGGTATCCTCACCAGCTCCCCACCCTCCTCAGAGCCCTGTTACATCAAACTAGGCGCTTCCCTGGGTGCTCTAGAGCCCTGTCCGTGGGGTGTTGGGGGAGAGAGCTGCAAACCGTGACCACTCCACTCCATTCAGGTAGAAGCAGGGGTGGGGAGGGAGCCCAGGGCACAGCAGAAGCCCTGCTCACCTGGGAAGGCAGAGAGCGATTTGGGGAGAGGGACAAAAGGGACCCTGGGCATTCCGGATGTGTCTTAGCTCTGGCCTGACCCCATGATAATGCCAGAAAAGTGTTCCCATGTCAACTTGAGGGCTTCCAGACCTCTGCAGGGTTGGCTTTGGAGACTGAAGGACTGGGGCAACCTCGTGGGACAGGAAGCCCAATTCCCTTGGCAGCTGGAGCCGAGGCGTCTGGCGAAGAAGAGTCTGGGATGCACGGGGCTCCAGAAACAGCAGCTTCATTCACGGAGGCCCAGGGCTGGCCCCATGGCTGCTCTCAGGGGCTCTGGGGGTTTAGTCAGACCAGCAAGCCCACCTGCCAGCGCAGCAGGGGCCCAGGGGACAGCCTAGCCCTTCTCTAGCTGGCTCAGGGACCCAAGGAAAGGAGCCTTTTGAATTAGCAAAAGCCAAGGAGGGAAATGACCACAGGTACCTGAAGCCAGTTGTCAGGTGATAGGACAGTCAAAGTCAAAAAGAAACTCAGGTTTTTTTGTTTTTGTTTTTTTCCAAGGAAAGAATCATCATCTGCCTTTGGTTTGCAGTCCCATGACTGTGACTGATCCCACTACAAGTGTCCTGGGTGGCCGGGCCTTGCCCGAGCCTCCCTGTCCACCCCCTCCCCGGGGCTGTGGTGAGAGTGGTGTTGGACAGATGCAGCCACGCAGATCTGACAGGGCCTTGACCTCCCCCTGCACACTGAGGACATGCCTGGGAGTCGCCTGTCCCATACACCTTCCTACCTGATCCTCTTGCCGCTGCCACCGCCGCTGCTGCCACTGGTCCATAAGCCGCTGCCGGGAAGCCTGGCCAGGAGAGAGAGGAGCCTGCGTCAAGGAGGAATCCTTGGAAGGGCCAGGCACAGACCTAGGTCCCAGGCCACACAACCCCCGCCCTCCACACAGACACGAGTGGGAAGGGATTTTCATGGGGCAGCTTTTGAGAGGGACACAGAGTAGTGGCTGTCAGGCTTCCGGAAGGCACAGCATCTTTAGGTGTGTTTGATTCTCACCCATTTGTCACCCCAGAAGCTGGATCTAGAAGGCCCACAACAATAATTCAAGAATTGGAGGATTTTTTTCTTGAGAAGCGGGCTTGAGCTCCCTGTTGACCCTGCAGTGACACACAGTGGCTCGCTGGGGTTGTCTTGAGCAGAACTGAGTGTGGCCGGGCTGGCCCGCTGCTCCTCACAGAGATCCTGGCAGAGTGGTCAGCCCTGCGCCACAGGGAGGAGCCACTTGGGACGGCCTCTTGACAGAGCAGGCACCTTGGCCGGGAGCTGGCTTAATTCCAGCTGTCCTCTGAAGGCTCTGCAGGTCAGCGTGGCCTTTTAAACTCCAGACTTTTATCAAAATGTCACGTCAGCAGCATCACAGCCCCAGACCCGAGGGTGAAGCATTTGGGGGTTCCAGTCGCATACACGCATATACATGGAGCCAGATGGGGGAGAGAGTGTGGGGCTTCAGGGGTCTATGTGGGGTGAGCCCTATGGCTTTATTTGATCTCTCAGTGTTTCAGCCTCCTGAAGCCATTGTGTGAATTTAGATGTGGCTCTTCGGTCTGAGCCCCATGGCCCAGATGAAGCTGGCACTGGAGGGTCTCCTGGGGGTCCCTGTGTCCTTCTTGATCAAGGCTTATGCTACCTAAAAACGCACAGGGTAGCAAGGCTGTCCTAGCAACGGGAATAACAGGAGGCCAGGGTAGCCTCGTGTAGCTGCGGAATCCAGATGAAGTCTGCCAAGTCCCCTCCCCTGGGCTTCTGTCAGCCACCAGCACCTGCACGCACAGCCTTGTGCTGGGACACACACAGACAGACTCCCCTACATATAAAGACAAACACCCTCTGCCATCCAGGCAGATGCTTAGAGGCCTGACCCCAAGACCCATTTCCAATGACTGCGGTTTTAAATGATGTGCCAGAAGCCAGCCGCAAACTCAATCAACAGCCCCCAACAGGGTTGCTCAACTTGAGCCACTGAGCCTTTTCAACAAGGAACTTTGACAGGACAAGAGGAAGACATGCACCATCGACGGCAGGGGGCAGAGGAGGGAGGAAAGCAGAGACAGCTCCCCAACGCAGCGAACTAGAAGCCCACTAAACTCTAAGACTATTGTCCTAGCTACACGGTACTACTGAAGGGAAAGAAGTTCAAAGGGGAACAAGCTATTCTAAAAAGGTCAAGCTAAGCTACTTAAAATGTCAATGAAAAGAGACATACTTGCATTTAAATATGGTAATAGGGCTGTTGAAGGGGGAAAAAGAAAGATCCAGGTGAAATGAATGTACAGTTGTCCCTGGCTGCAGGTCGCCCAGCTCCCATGAAGACCACGCATGGTGACTGGAGGCCCTCCCTTCCCCAGAAGGCAGCAAGGAACCCAGAGGCAGACCAAGGAAGGGACCCCCAACCAAGTCCTCTCCCCATGTCTTCCAGGCAGGATCTAGATTTCTGAAGATGAGGGTCCTGGCAGACATTGCTGAAGAAAAATAAGGAAGAAGTCAAGTTATTCCTCTGTCCCAACCCCCAGGACACCCAGGCTTCCGCTGCTGTCACAGCAAGGCCCAGGGGGCACTGGAGGCAGAGGATGCAGGTGAGTCATTCCTTGGCACTCCTTACCATGCACTTAAACTGGAAGGTGTCCTGGGAAGCGTGGAGGAAAGGCTGTGGGGAGGGGAGTGTAGTCAATAAAAAGACTTGTTAACAAAAGGTCTATTTTGGACAAAAAGTCTGAAAGAGGAAGAAAAAAAACTGATCCAAGAAAGGAAATCCATTATCCTTAATCTCAGATAAAGGCTCCTGCTGGAGGTGGAGCATCAGATGCTGCTGAGGGCTGGAATTTCATCTCCACCCTGGAGAGGGAGGGTAAGCCAGAGTGACAGGTGAGAAGAGGGGCTGAAGGGGCAGGGCTGCCCCTCACATAGCACAGGCAGCAGCTCCGTAGTCGCCATCCCCACTGCCTCTCTGCCCTCCTAATGAAACGCCAGGGCCATGCCAACACCTGGCCTAGCCCCTTAGGAGCCTCCTGGTGGGGAGGGGACAGAGCTTGCACCAGTATCCGCACAGCAGGCCTCCTGGCCGCCTTCCCCTGCTCGTCACCATCCCCTTCCATTCTATTCGGCCATCCAGCCTCAACAGTCACTCCTCACCCCCAAATACATTTTCCACAGGACCTGGCAGAAAGGCTTCTGTTACTGAGTCCCAGGGCCAGGTCTCTTCTTGGTGGCTGGGCTTGCGAGAGATGGGCGAGCACAGATACAAGGTGTGTGTGTGCGTGTGTGTTAAGTCTATGTGTGTTGGGTATGTGTTAAGTGTGTGTGGGGGGTGTGTGTGTGTAATGTGTGTTTGTTGGGTATGTCTGTGTCAGATGTGGATGTGTGTGTTGAGTGTATGTACGTATTGGATATGTGTGTTGAGTGTATGTATTTGTACCTGTGTTGGGTGTATGTGGACGTGTGTGGAGTGGATGTGTATTGAGTACATGTGTGTTGTGTATGTGTGTTGGGTATAGTGGATGTGTGTGTTGAGTGTATGTATGTGCTGGGTGTGTGTGTTGTATGCACGTTGTGTGTACTGTGTACATGTTGGGTATATGTGGATATGTGTGTTGAATGTATGTATGTATTGGATTGTGTGTTAGTGTGTTGAGTACGTGTTGGGTGTATGGATGTGTGTTGAGTGCATGTATGTTATGTGTTGTGTATATGTGTTGAGTGTAGTGGATATGTGTTGAGTGTATGTATGTGTTGGGTGTATTGTATGAGTGTATGGATTGTGTACATGTGTTGGGGGTATATGGATGTGTGTGTTGAGTGTATGTATGTATGTGAGGTGTGTGTGTTGAGTGTATGTATTTTGTACATGTGTTGGGTATGTGTTGAGTGCATGTGTGTTATGTGTTGCGTATATGTGTGTGGATGTGTGTATTGAGTGTATATATGTATTGGGTATGGGTGCGAGTGTATATATTGTATACATGTGTGGGGGGTATGTGGATGTGTGAGTGTATGTATGTATGGGGGGGTGTTGTGTGTGTGTTGAGTGTATGTACTGTGTACATATGATGGGTATATGTGGATGTGTGTTCAGTGCATGTGTGTTGTGTGTGTGTTGGGTGGAATGGGGCCACCACAGCTGGGGCTGCCAGAGGCCAAAGAAGCAGCCTGGTGGCCTGAGCCTAATGCCGTGGTGACGGAGGGCACAGGCTGTCTCCAGGACAGGCCCTTCATAGGACACAGGAGGGGCCTGAGGACCAGGAGGCCCCAGGTGGAAAGGACCCTCCGGGCTGGATGGGGGAGGGATGGGAAGTGCGGGGAGAGAAGCCTGGCAGAGTGGCCGTGGCCCTGTCTTCAGCATTTCTCCCCAGGCCCTGAGGAGGCAGGGGTCACCCGGGCAGGCTACTTCCTTGGGAAACCAGGGGCTGGGTTGTCAAGGAGGGGACTGCCTTAGCAGAGGGCGCTGGGGGAAGACTGCAGGGAATCGGGCAGGTGGTCTGGCAGGTCTCAAGGCTTCTTCACAGGGCCTCGGGCCAAGGAAAGCTGTGGCAGAGCTCCTTGGTCCATGGGCAGTCCACGGCTGCCCACAACTGCCCAGCACCCCACTGCCCAGAGTGGGAAATGATCACCCCCTCCAGTGCTGGAAATGTGGTAGGGGGGTCCCTCCTCAATATAGCTTCCCTGGCCAATGTGTGAAGGGGGCCGTCAGGCTCCTCCTCCTGAGGCAGGGCAGCAAGGCAAACAGCAGAGCACCCGGGCTGGGGCCTGTCTGGGTTTGATTTCTGGTTCAGCCACTTACTAGCTGTGTGACTTTGGGCAAGGTGCTTATGCTCTTTGCCTTGATGGCCCTAGCTGTAAAGGAGATGACCATTTTAGTGCAGGGTTAATATATGCAAAGTGCTTAGATGAATGTCTGGCAGTGAGAAAGCTTAAATTAGTGAGCACTAGGTCAGTCTCGGTGGCTCATGCTTGTAATCCCAGCACTTTGGGAGGCCAAGGTGGGCAGATAACTTGAGGTCAGGAGTTCAAGACCAGCCTGGCCAACATGGTGAAACCCTATCACTACCAAAAAAAAAAAAAAAAAAATTAGCCATGGCGGTGCACACTTGTAATCCTAGCTTCTTAGGAGGCTGAGGCACGAGAATTACTTGAACCCAGAAAGTGGAGGTTACAGTGAGCTGACATCGCGCCACTGTACTCCAGCCTGGGTGACAGACTATGTCTCAAACAAACAAACAAACAAACAACTCTTTGGCTGGGTGTGGTGGCTCACGCCTGTAATCCCAGCACTTTGGGAGGCTGAGGCTGGTGGATCACCTGAGGTTGGGAGTTCAAGATCAGCCTGGCCAATATGGTGAAACCCTATCTCTACTAAAAATATAAAAATTAGCCAGGCATGGTGGCTTATGTCTGTAATTCCAGCTACTTGGGAGGCTGAGCCAGGAGAATCGCTTGAACCTGGGAGGCAGAGGTTGCAGTAAGCCAAGATTATGCCACTGCTCTCCAGCCTGGGTGACAGAGCAAAACTCCATCTCAAAAAAAAAAGAAAAAAGAAAAATTGGTGACAGCTGTCATTATGATGAGGCCTACCAGCCATCAGCCCTGTCTTCAACACAGGACTCTTCTCCAGGCAGGGGTGTTCTACTCTCTTCACTATAGGAGCCACGGACAGATGGTAGTAAGCACACAGGGGGCCTGAAGTCCTTTACCTTTTTTTTTTTTTTTTTTTTTTTTTAGACAGACCCACACTCTGTTTTCCAGGCATGAGTACACTTGCGCAATCTCAGCTTTCCGCAACCTCCGCCTCCTGGGTTAAACCAAACCACTTTGTATCGGCCACCTGAGGTAGCTGG
>CAUYLG010047028.1:0-43332 GCA_963573385.1 Cacajao melanocephalus | reverse complement strand
TGGTGTTGGCGTGGGGGTGGTTTGTGGCGGGTTCGTCTGTATGTCGGTGTGGGCGGCCGGGGGTCTGTGGGGGTGCTGGCCTGGGGGGGGGACCGGGGGGTGTGGGTGGTCTGTTTGGTGGTTTGTTTAGCATGGGGGGTGGGGTGTAATTTTTTTACTGGGTGGGGGGGGGGGTGGGTTGATTGGGTGGAGGGATGGATGGAGGGATGGATGGAGTGTGGGTGGCAGGAGGGAAGGAAGGCGGTGGGGGACAGAGGGGGAAGGGAGGAAGGGTGGAGGGGAGGAGAGCAAGAGGGGAGGGGAGGGAGGGAGGAAATGGTTTTATAAGAATTATAATGTGTCTGGTACTTTTACTTCCTTGACTTGCTGCTACTTTCTTATGTAACACACAAAATGCCACAGGAGAAAGACATATTTTCTCAAGAAATTTGAGGTAAAATTCTATTTAGATGTTCTTTAAATTATCATTTAAACTTAGTCTATAGGAAAGCTATTTCACCTACTTTGAATTCTTACTTTTCTTGAAATGCGTGAAAGTGCATGTGGTGAGAATGTGTGATTCCAAAGAAGTCTTGCTGGGAAGGTAAGCAATTGGGAGGTTTAGGGGGCAAGTGGACCTGTAATGTGGTAGTACGGCTCATGGAGTGCAAGGTGTCATTAAATTACAGTTCACACAAATGAACACACAGTGGTGGCTCCTGATAGCTTTCAAGGAAAGTGATGTATTTTTGGTTTGTTTGGGGTAGATTCTGCCGTTCCTGTATTGCTACCAGTTTAAAGAACAACAAGTGGACTTGTCCTTATTGCCGGGCATATCTTCCTTCAGGAGGAGTTCCAGCAACTGATGTAGCCAAAAGGATGAAATCAGAGTTTAAGAACTGCACTGAGTGTGACACCCTGGTATGTGACCTGCCTACGTTCATGGTTACCAGCTTACGTCCCTGAGAAAGTTATCATTTCACTTCTGCCTCTGACCCCATGGTACCACCCACCTTTTCTTCTCTGTTTTGTTGTCTGTTGTTGTTTTTGAGATGGTATCTGGCTCTGTCTCCCAGGCTGGAGTGCAGTGGTGTGATCTCGGCTCACTGCAACCTCTACCTCCCAGGTTCAAGCGATTCTCCTGCTTCAGCCTCCCAAGTAGCTGGGACTACAGGTGCGTGCTACCACGCCCAGCTAATTTTTTGTATTTTTAGTAGAGACGGGATTTCACCGTGTTAGCCAGGATGATCTAGATCTCCTGACCTCATGATCTGCCTGCCTAGGCCTCCCAAAGTGCTGGGATTAAAGGCATGAGCCACCACGCCTGGCCTGGTACCCACCTTTTCTAAAGTGCTTTATTTCAGCCTCCTCACTTTCTTTTCCTTCTTGACAGAGAGCCTTGCTCTGTCACCCAGGCTGGAGTGTGGTGGTACTGTCTTGGCTCACTGCAGCCTCTGCCTCCCAGGTTCAAGTGATTCTCGTACCTCAGCCTCCTGAGTAGCTAGAACCACAGGCATGGGGCACCATGCCTGGCTAATTTTTTGTCTTTTTAGTAAAGACAGGGTTTTGCTGTGTTGGGTAGGCTGGTCTCAAACACTTGGCTTCAGGTGATCTGCCCACTTTGGCCTCCAAAGTGCTGGGATTATAGGTGTGAGCCATCTCACTCAGCCTCCAATTTCATATATATATATATATTCATATTCTTTTTTTTTTTTTTTGAGATGGCGTCTTGCTCTGTCGCCAGGCTGGAGTGCAGTGGCACAATCTTGGCTCACTGCAACCTCCGCCTCCTGGGTTGAGATGATTCTTCCACCTCAGCCTCCTGAGTAGCTGGGACCACAGGCGCGTGCAACCACACCCGGCTGATTTTTGTATTTTTAGTAGAAATGGGGTTTCACCACCATGTTGGCCAGAATGGTCTCGATCTCTTGACCTCTTGATCCGCCTGCCTCGGCCTCCCAAAGTGCTGGGATTACAGGTGTGAGCCACCGCAACTGGCCTCATATATATATATATATATATATATATATATATATATTCTGCAAAAAACCCCGAACTCCTACCATCACCCCCAATTTGTCAAACAAGTGCTTTCATTGACCAACTATGTTTTCCCTTCTTCCTATTACTCCAGTGATCCTCTATCAAGTGTCCTCCAGTTCTGCTACTCTATTGCAGGCCACCAATGAACAGCTTTATTATCAAATCTGGTGACATATTTCTACCAGGCTGGAGTGTAGTGGTGCAATCCTGGCTCACTGCAACCTCCGTCACTTGGTTTCAAGCAACTCTCGTGCCTCAGACTCTCTAGTAGCTGGGATTACAGGGGCCTACCACCACGCCTGGCTAATTTTTGTATTTTTAGTAGAGATGGGGTTTCATCATGTTGGCCAGGCTGATCTCCAACTCCTGACCTCAGGCAATCTGCTTGCCTCGGACTCCCAAAGTGCTGGGATTACAGGCATGAGCCACCGCACCCAGCCTGATGATTGGCTTTTAACACAGTGTCTGGAATATAGTAAATGCTCAAAATCTATGGCTTTTTACATTCTTAATAATAGATTATTGCTTATTTTTACTTAGTTTGTCTTCACATAAGATTCATACACAAGGCCAGGTGTGGTGGTTCACGCCTGTAATCCCAGCACTTTGGGAGGCTAAGGCGAGTGGATCACCTGAGGTAAGAAATTTGAGACCAGCCTGACCAACATGGTGAAACCCCATCTCTATTAAAAATACAAAAAAATAAAATAAATTCAATGGGCATGGTGGCAGGCACCTGTAATGCCAGCTACTTGGGAGGCTGAGGCAGGAAAATCGATTGAACTTGGGAGGCAGAGGTTGCAGTGAGTCCAGATTGCTTCATTGTACCCCAGCTTGGGTAACAAGAGCAAAACTCCATCTCAAAAAAAAAAAAAAAATGTGGCCGGGCGCAGTGGCTCACGCCTGCAATCCTAGCACTTTGGGAGACCGAGGTGGGTGGATCACCTGAGGTCAGGAGTTCAAGACCAGCCTGGCCATGATGATGAAACCACATCTTTATTAAAAAAAAAAAAAAGTACACAAAATTAAACTGAAACTCATCATATTGTTTTATCATCCAGTTCTTGATCCCACCTTGGTGTCTGTCAGAAACAAGAGGATTCTCTCAATTATCCTGTGTGGAAATCTTCCTTTTTTCACTACCTTCCCCTCCCCCATTATCTGTTACATCACAAAGATTTTGGTATTTTTCTTTGAGATACTTTTTTTTTTTTGAGACAGAGTCTCGCTCTGTTGCCAGGATGGAGTACAGTGGTATATAATGTTGGCTTACTGCAACCTCCACCTCCTGGGTTCAAGTGATTCTCATGCCTCAGCCTCCAGAGTAATGGAGACTACAGGCATGCACCACTTTGCCCAGCTAATTTTTATACTTTACCAGCGGGATTTCACCATATTGGCCAGGCTGGTCTTGAACTCCTGACCTCAGATGATCTGCCCACTTCGGCTTCCCAAAGTGCTAGGATTACAAGCATGAGCCACTGTGCCTAGCCTTAAGATACTTCTTATATCCTGTCTTTTCCTTTCTGTGTTACCTCTCTTTCTAGGAATGCTCCCCATTCCTTCTACACCCATTTTGCACTCTCCCTGTTCTTCAGAGTCCAGGCCAGATCCATTCCTTGAGGCCTTGTCTTAGTATTCCAGTTCACTACATCAAACACTTTTTTTTTTTTTTTTTTTTTAGACAGAGTCTCGCTCTGTTACCCAGGCTGGAGTGCAGTGGTATGATCTCAGCTCACTGCAAC
The DNA here is from genome assembly GCA_963573385.1 of Cacajao melanocephalus. Taxonomy (NCBI): domain Eukaryota; kingdom Metazoa; phylum Chordata; class Mammalia; order Primates; family Pitheciidae; genus Cacajao; species Cacajao melanocephalus. The sequence goes on along the minus strand of CAUYLG010047028.1, from coordinate 39,565 downwards.
CTCTGCCTCTTGGGTTCAAGCAATTCTCCTGTCTCAGCCTCCCAAGTAGCTGGGACTACAGGTACACTCCACCACACCCCACTAATTTTTGTATTTTTAGTAAAGAGGGGATTTCACCATATTGGTCAGGCTGGGCTTGAACTCCTAACCTCAGGTGATCCACCCACTTTAGCCTCCCAAAGTGCTGGGATTACAGGTGTGAGCCACCACACCCAGCCCCTATATCAAACAATTTCTTATCTACTCGTCTACACATCTTTTTTCCTCTGTTAGATTAAAAGCAGCATTAGATCAGGCACAATGAATTATGTTTCTTCTGTCATTTCTTATAATGTCTCAGTTAATTTTGTGTCTAGACTATGAATTGATCAATTCATTTGTCAGTAGATAGTCCACAGCTTGTTAATTTTCATGACTAATGCTTATCTTTGTTGAACAAAGAATGCAAATAGAAATTTTTGCTAGCAAAAGTCATAAAGACATGAGAGAATGCTAATGTGCAAAGTTGGATGTTAAAGATTGTCAAATACATCTGTTTAAGACAGTTTTCGCAGCTCAGTCCTAGTTTTTATCTTTTAGGTGGATATTTGTAAAGCAAGGGTTTTGTTCTTACTTTTCCACTTGCTTTTATTTTTGGCTTTTGTTAAACAATTATAACTGTTTCCTCGACATGGCAGATTTCATGGTTGAGGTTTAACTTCCGTAGCTTGGGCAAAATGAAGCAGAGTGGGTCGGCCATGTTACCACAGCTGTACAAAGCTTCCTTTAGCACAAGATCTTATCAGAGTTTCTAATGAAACATTTAGTAGAATGTGTTATGTTAGCAACAGATCCCTCATGGTTAGGATCTCTGAATGTATATCTGAAAGAACAAGGGCTCTTTATTCTGCATTGATAAAAATGGACTGCAAGAGCTGTCTTTTATGTTTGCTCTTAATGGGACCACTGAGTATACTGTGTATTGTGAATTCATGTCATATTATTGGGTGTGCTATAAAACCATGGTATTTATATCTTTCCCTAAGGCACAGTGTTTCATTTAACTTAGTATGGCCACCTCTAAAATTTATCCATTTATTCTTCTTATCTCTCCATTTCTTTTTTCTGTCTCTTTTTCCATCTTAAATTGTTTCTTCTTTCCTCCCTCTTGTGCTCTTTTTCTTCACCCGTTTTTTTCCCCTCACTTCCTTCTTTCTAAAACCTGTTTATGTAATGGCATGCAAAAAAATAAATCTGAGTTACTACACATCTTACTACTTTAAAAATTGTATATGCTTTTTAGAAAAACCAAATTCAAGAACTTAACAGTTGGGTCTTCTAAGTGTTGGAGAAATTGAAAATAGTAGTATTCTGGATAATGCCTTAACTTTTGGTGATACTGGTGTCATGAATGCATCTATTTAATCAATTGATCCCACAATACGACCTTATTTAAAAGTTAAAAGGCTGGATTGCATAAGCTTTCATTGAGCCCCTTTTTTTAACAGTGAGTTTATTTTGAATTTGTTTTTATGTAGGTTTGCCTCAGTGAAATGAGGGAACATATTCGGACTTGTCAGAAGTACATAGATAAGTATGGACCACTACAAGAACTTGGGGAGACAGCAGCAAGGTTTGTTTGAATACAATATAGTTTAATGCCAAAATTGATATATTTATGAATAATTTAATGAGCTGGAAACTTTAACATTCTTATTATGAAAATATTTACATATTTGTTTAGGTTCTTAACTATAATATCTGGTACTGGTCATCATTTGTTGATAGCAATCATTGTCAAAGAATTTTGCACTCTCTGCTCTAAAAATTTCTTGAGGGAAACCAACCACACATTGGAGGGATTGGGGCAACTTCCTCAAACAAGTTTGTGTTAACACAGATCCAGAAATAGAATGCAGAACTGCTACATTTCTGCTAGTCTTTTTTTTCTTTTTTTTTTCTTTTTTATATTTTGCTTCGAAGCTACTGCAAATCAATAGTCTTTGTTTTCTAATAGATTTCTGAAGTAGGTCATGTTTGGCATAAGCCATCTTCTGTCACCACTGCTCATTTCACCAGCTCGTTCCTTATCATTTTGCTTGTTTCTCTTTAGAAGATAGACAGCAGCATCTCAGTATACAAGAGGAAAACAGGCTGGGCAGACATCCTGAATCCTTTGCCTTTTTGATGGGGAATCTTGTATGGGGGTAGGGGAAGGATGGAGGTAGCTGGTAGACGTAATGGAGGATATTGATCATTAACTATTTTATTCTTTTAAAAAAAGAAAAAGAAACACTAGCAGGGCACAGTGGCTCACATCTGCAATTCCAGCACTTCGGGACGCCAAGGAGGGCAGATCACTTGAGGTCAGGAGTTCGAGACCAGCCTGGGCAACATGGCAAAGCCCCATCTCTACTAAAAATACAACACATAGCTGGGCGTGGTGAAGCACACCTATAATCCCAGCTATTCCAGAGGCTGAGGCACATGACTTGCTTGATCCTGGGAGGCAGAGGCTGCAGTGAGCTGAGATCTGGCCACTGCACTCCAGCCTGGCTGGCAGAGCAAGACTCTGTCTCAAAAAAAAAAAAAAAAGAAAGAAAGAAAGAAACAAACAAACAAACAAACAAATATAAGTCATTATTCTCTTGATGAGAAAGGTAATTTAGCTGCATCAGAGTAATTATAAAGTTTGTAATCTGCCCCTACTAACCAAGTAAAGTGATTTGTGCTCTCTAGCATAGGTTGATGTCTTTCCAGCCATTAATCTGCCTACGGATTCATGCGTCCAATACTGGTATTCAGTTTGGGTATAAGCTCTCTCTCTCAAAGAAAAATGTTAGCTCTGCTCATTTTTAGAAAATATACTCAAAATATAGCTTACATTTCTAAACCTAAAAGTCTAAACAATCACCCCATTCCTTTTGTTTTATTAGAGATTGCCTTGCAAAAGTGCCTGTTATTCTAAGATTAGCTTTATACCCTGACATTGTAAATTTGAAATGAGTATTTTAGCTATAAACAGTGTATGAATCCTGTTATATTGACCACAATGACCAATAGGAAGGAAGGATTACAAATAGGTTGAGAAAGTGTATGGGTTTGACTGAAAGGTTGATGGCTTTTATGGAAATTAGAAAATATATGAAAGCAGGGCCGGGCGCTGTGGCTCATGCCTGTAATCTCAGCACTTTGGGAGGCCAAGGCGGGTGGATCACCTAAGGTCAGGAGTTCAAGACCAGCCTGGCCAACATGGTAAAACCCTGTCTTTATAATTAAAAAAATATATATATATATGAAAACTAATTTGAATCCTAATTTCTTCTACTGATTAGAATTAAATAGTAAATAATTAAAATAATAGAAAATGGGGAGGTTATTGATTAATCAATTTATAAGAAATTAATATTTGTATTTATGAAAAAAATTTGCTTTACAGAAGAATTTACCACATAATTCAAATTTTAAAACTTCTTGCACATGGAGCTTGTCCAGAGTACAAGTTTTGGGGGACAGGAAGCTACATCTGTAACAGAAAGTGAGCAGACAACTCCAGGACTCCATATTGTCCCTAAGAATTTAAGGCAGTATTGTTCAATAGAAATCTAATGTTAATCACATGTAATTACAAATTTTCTAGTAGCAACATTTAAAAAAATAAGAAGATAAAATTTAAATTACCTTTCAGTATATTTTATCTAACCTAATATTGCCAGAATATTATCATTTGAACATGTATCAGTATTAAAATTATCAAGATATTTTACATTATTTTTTTCTCTCTACACTAAATCCTCAAAATTCAATGTGTATATTATACATCCAGTGTATCAAATTTTTTTTGTTTTGTTTTTTGAGACAGAGTTTCATTCTTGTTGCCAAGGCTGGAGTGCAATGGTACGATCCCAGTTCACTGTAACCTCCACCTCCCGGGTTCAAGTGATTCTCCTGCCTCAGCCTCCTGAGTAGCTAGGATTACAGGCACCTGCCACCATGCCTGGCTAATTTTTTTGTATTTTTAGTAGAGAAGGGATTTTACCATGTTGGCCAGGCTGGTCTTGAACTCCTGACCTCAGGTGATCCACCCACCTCACCTTCCCAAAGTGCTGGGATTACAGGCATGAGCCACTGCACCTGGCCGTATATCTGAATTCGGACTAGCCATATTTCAAGTGCCCAGTGGACACATCTTGGACAGCACAGATAAGAGACAAATATTCCTAAGTGTACATAAGGATTTAACAAGGTAGCTGCAGGTCACTTGTTTTTCTTTTCTTTTCTTTCTTTTTTTTTTTTTTTTTTTTTTTTATGAGAGGGAGTATTGCACTGTCACCCAGGCTGGAATGCAATGGTGCAATCTCAGCTCACTGTAACCTCCACTTCCTGGGCTCAAGTGATCCTCCTGTCTCAGCCTCCTGAGTAGTGCAGACCACAGGCATGTGCCACCACACTAATTTTTTATACTTTTAATAGAGATTTCACCATGTTGCCCAGGCTGGTCTCAAACTCCTGAGCTCAAGCAATCTGCCCCCTTGGCCTCCCAAAGTGCCGAGATTATTGCTGTCAGCCATCTTGCCCAGACTGCAGGTCACTTTTCATTCTTCACTGGAAACTAACAATATAGGTTGACGCATGTAGTTATATGCTAGTGAAGGTGGAAAACAAATAACACCCCATCTAAATGTTATGTGAATTTGGAAAGGGAGGAAGAGAAAGGTAATCTAAAGACAATTGTGTGCTGCAATCCTCAGTTTCTCAGTTAATGCATGCTCAGATTGCACTTCTCTCCCAAAGAGAATAATTTGTTTCATGTGTACTGTCACATTTTTCTGCCCTGTCCCTGTGAGGACACACATTTACATTTCTCATGAGAAAAAAATTTAGGCACCAACAGTATTATCAGGTTAGGAAAAACACTGTCAAATCAGATAAACAAATAGGTCTAGAGACTATATCCCCACCTACATTCTGTTTTTTAATCTTTAGTTAAGTGAATACTGTAGGCTGGATGTGGTGGCTCATGCCTGTAATCCCAGCACTTTGGGAGGCTAAGGTGGGTGGATCTCTTGAGGCCAGGAATTCCAGACTAGCCTGGCCAACATGGCAAAATCCTGTCTCTACTAAAAATACAAAGATTAGCCTGGTGTGGTGGTGGGGGCCTGTAATCCTAGCTACTTGGGAGGCTGAGGCAGGAGGATTCCTTGAACCTGGGAGGTTGAGGTTGCAGTGAGCCAAAATTGCACCACTACACTCCAGCCTGAGCTGCAGAGCAAGACAATGTCTCAAGAAAAAAAAAAAGAAAAAAAGTGACTAATATCTAGTTGCCAACCATCTTAGTAATATTTGTATTCTGTTACTTCCAGGTGTGTATGTCCCTTTTGTCAGAGGGAAATGGATGAAGACAGCTTGCTGGATCATTGTATTACTCATCACAGATCGGAGCGAAGGCCTGTGGTAAGGATTTTTGTTACATGTATTACAGCAATGTCTGAATTCAGGACACATTAGAAAAGCCATTTAATAGATTTCTATTTATAGATACATTATAAGGATAATAATTTATTTTAAGGTTATGGTAACTCTGTGACTGTTTACAGTATGTGAAAGTACTGAGTTGAGCCAGGGGTGGTGGCTCATGCCTGTAATCCCAGCACTTTGGGAAGCTGAGGCAGGTGCATCATGGGGTCAGGAGATCGAGACCATTCTGGCTAACACAGTAAAACCTATTCTCTACTAAAAATACAAAAAATTAGCCGGACATGGTGGCACATGCCTGTAGTCCCAGCTACTCCTGCTGAGGCAGGAGAATCACTTGAACCTGGGAGGTGGAGGTTGCAGTGATCCGAGATCGCACCACTGCACTCCAGCCTAGGCAACAGAGCAAAACTCCGTCTCAGAAAGAAAGAAAAAAAACGTGTTGTTGAAACTGATAAGAATGACTAATGTGCAATCACTCATTTATGAAATTACACATTATCTTTAACAGGTAATCGTGGGCATAATCAACTAAAATTATCCAGAATGCACAGTTAAGATCTAAGTTTACCAACCTGGCCAGTGTGGTGAAACCCCATCTCTACTAAAAATACAAAAATTAGCTTGGGGCATTGGTGGGCACCTGTAATCCCAGCTACTAGGGGCTGAAGTGGAAGAATCGCTTGAACCTGGGAGGCGGAGGTTGCAGTAAGCCAAGATGGCACCACTGCACTCCAGCCAGTGCAACAGAGCAAGACTCTATCTCAAAAAAAAAAAAAAAACCAGATCTAAGTTTAGTACACTAACTATGGTTATAGCCTATATTTCAGACATTTTAAAATAATGCAAATAGTGTTATTATGACAATACATTGGAAACAAAAAGTAGTCATTCATCTTCATTAATGTGTTGTTTTATTCGTAGTTAATATTTATCCATATGTTTGCATAGTAAATGTGCATATTGCTCATCATTTCCTAGATTCATTGCTAATGCTGCTTTTTTCTTTTCAGCCTGGCATTTTAGTTCTTCTTTGCAGAGTGGCTTTTATAATTTTCATTTTGGTATAGTTGTGAAGTAAGGCAAAGTGGATACATTATTGCTTACTTAAGCTATTTATTTTACTTTTATTTATTTTTTATTATTTTTATTTTTTATTTTTATTTATTTATTTATTTTTGAGATGGAGTTTCACTCTTGTTGCCCGCTGGAATGCAATGGCGCGATCTCGGCTCACTGCAACCTCCTCCTCCTGGGTTCAAGCAATTCTCCTGCCTCAGCCTCCTGAATAGCTGGGATTATAGTTGGGTGCCACCACACCCAGCTGATTTTTTGTATTTTTAGTAAAGAAGGGGATTTATCATGTTGGCCAGGCTGGTCTCGAACTCCTGATCTCAGGTGATTCACCCCTCTTGGCCTCCCAAAGTGCAAGGATTACAGGCGTGAGCCACTGCGCCTGGCTGGAGATTTTTTAATAGCTCTTGAAATGTACTTTTAAAGTGCTTTCCAAAAAGTTCTGAGTTAATTTATATTTATGTCAGCAATCTGTGAGTAAACCACTTTTACCTTAATCTGACCATAACTGGGAACACTCATTTTTAACTTACCCTGGCTCAACAAATATAAAATGATACTTTGAAGATTATTTTATGTAGTATGTAGTTTTGTTTAATATAGACACAAATGTGTGTATTTTGTTTTTTTATATGAGTTTTTAGGGGTTTTTTAGTTTTAGGGTTTTTTCCAGAAAATCCTTTCAGAAAGTGGATGAGACTGAAATATAAGTATATTAGACAGGTAGATAGATAGATAATAGATAGAAAGAGAGATGATAGAGAATAAAGAGATAGAAAGATGCATACAGCCGGATGCAGTGGCTCACACCTGTAATCCAGCACTTTGGGAGAACAAGGTGGAGCGATTACTTGAGGCCAGGAGTTTGAGACCTACCTGGCCAACATGGTGAAACTCCATCTCTACTACTAAAAATACAAAAATTAGAAAGGCATGATGGCATGCGCCTTCAGTCCCAGCTACTTGGGAGGCTGATGTGGGAGGACTGCTTGAGCTTGAGGGGACAGAGGTTACAGTGAACCGAGATTGTGCCACTGTGCACTCCAGCCTGGGCAACAGAACAAGAACCTGTGTCAGGCCAGGCACAGTGGCTCACACCTGTAATCCCAGCACTTTGGGAGGCCAAGGCAGGTGGATCACCTGAGGTCAGGAGTTTGAGACCAGCCTGACCAACATGATGAAACCCCATCTCTACTAAATATACAAAAAAAAGTCAGCTGAGCATGGTGAGGGGCACATGTAATCCCAGCTACTTGGGAGGTTGAGGCAGGAGAATCACTTGAACCTGGGAGGCGGTGGTTGCAGTGAGCCGAGATTGCGCCATTGCTCTCCAGCCTGGACAATAAGAGCAAAACTCCATCTCAGAAAAAAAAAAAGGTAGAGACAGAGGAAATCCTCTCACAGCTATCCTATGAGATAGGCTTGATGATTATCCCCGTTTTAAAAATGATAAACAGGCTCAGAGAGGTTAAGTCTGTCATACAAGACCACACAGCTGGTAAGTAACAAAGACAGAATTTGAATACAGTAATCTAGCTCCAGGGCTGTGTGGGAAACCCCTGTGGTCTATAGCAAGTTCGAGAGAAAAGCATGCAGAGATAGTTGTTATTGATCTTAATGGCCTAGGGATTTGGCAAGTTGCTCTGTAGGAGGAACTGAGATAGAGAGTTGTTTCACAATAGGACCCTAGGGAGCTAGAGGAAGTTAGAAGAAAGCATAGGGATGGAATGATAGTGACTACTATCTCTGAGTTTACTAAGTACTTTGTCTTCTAGCAACTCTATGAAGGTTGAACCCTGACCATTAGTACGCAAGGTGCTCCTCTGGCTGGAAGAATGCCAAGCACTCTGGACTGTGGTCTTAGGCTGCATCTAAGCAGCAATCTGGGGCAGGCCACATACTGGTCAGTTCCTTGGTACTGTGTACCTGCTCCAGTAGAAATCCAGTCCACGTGCTGCTCAATTTGGCCCAAATTGAAAGTGGCCCAGGAAGCTAGGTCCTTCATGATGTTACAGGTCTTCAAGGTCATTGAAAACAGCTGACCTAAGCAGGGAAACAAACTGGGAACGGTGGGATCGATTGCCTATGGAATTTTGTAGTTAAATCCTAGGCTTTAAAAGGGATAGGTTTGGTTCTAATCCCAGAAGTCTACTAAATTCTCTCTGCCACTGTTTCATCATTTGTAAAATGGGGATAGTGAGGACATTCACACCTTTTTTACAGGTAGTAATTGAGTCAGGCATAGAATAAAGTAAGCATTCTGTTACCTGGTGCTCACTCCATAAATAGAAGAGGGTGTTGGTGTTATAATGGAGCCAGCATAGAACGTCAACACCAAGACAAAAGTATGCCAAATTGCAGGGTCTTTATTGCTGGCGGCCATGGAGGACTCATGTCTCTCCAACCCGTGGCCCCGAAAGGAGGGTGTCAAGACCTTTTATACCCGTAAAAATCACCTTGGGAGTGAGGGTGAGGGGCGGGGGTGGGGGGTGAGGGGCTTCAGACATTCCAAGGGCTAGTGAATTCTGTAAATCATCTTCTGGGCGGAGATGAGGGTGAGGGGCTCCGGACATTCCGAGGGCTAGGGGACTTTTGACATTCTGATTGTTACTTAAGCGGTTCACAATAGTCAAGATTAGCATTTGTTTACACATCATCTGGGTAGGGTGGAAATTACAAGTCCGCGGGGGCCAAGATGGCGTGGGTTTGGACTGCTTTCCTGTCACATTTGGGTTATAGAGAGCAGTTTCAACAGAAAGCCAAGGTACGGTTGAGGTATTCCATTTTATGGGGCTTTTACCATGTCACAGTGGTGATAGTGGAGGTTCACTACACTTTTTCAATTCTATGTAATTAGGCCTAGTGAAGATTTCTCAGAGGAACTGATGTACTCTCACAGTTAGAGAACCCATATGGGGTGCTGGTGTGAGTCTGAGGGTGGTGGGGAGGAGGATGGGGAAGTAAAGTGGTGTTCACCACAAAGACCAGGATGCTATCATGGATTTGAAACAGGAGCAGGTTGTTCAGAAATCCAAGGTTCTGTAATAACCTAGGGCTAGAGGTGGTAATTGGAACAGAAGACCTTCAGGTGTCCTGCGTTAGTGTTTCACTCTTGAGTAGAAGCTCAAGACCATGTCATTCTGAAGGCTCTAGAGCCACTAGAAGTCATGATTTACCCCATGGTGAGGAAAAGGCAGGGGACAGATACATGGTTTGGGCAAGGAGAGCTGAATCAAATGCTGTTTCTGGATAGGTGTTGAAGTTAACCAGGAATTATTGCTTTAAAGGACTGGATTATTGGCTTTGCAAGCAGATAAGATCAGTGACATCATCTGACTTACTTCACGTAAGAGGTTTCCTGGCAGTTAGAGATTTGGCCAAATGATTCTTCTGACTTCCAAAAATAATTAGATAGCTCAGAGATCAAACCACAAGATAACCAATCTTTTCTTTCTGAGCTGTTCAGGAATGACATAATTGTTAAAAACATCAGGGGATTTTGACTTTTCTTACATGCAGCCTTAAGAGCCAGTAGCTCCTTTTTGTCAGGCAGTAACTATATTATTATTTTCTGCCATTTTTAGATATTTGGAGACAGGATCTCGCTCTGTCACCCAGGCCGGACTGCACTGGTGCAGTAATAGCTCACTGTAACCTTGAACTCCTGAGGTCAAATGATCCTCATCTCAGCCTCCCAAGTAGCTGAGACTACAGGTGTGCACCACCACACCAGGATAATTCTATTTTTTTTTTTTTTTTTTGGTAGAGATAAGGTCTCGCTATGTTGCCCAGGCTGGTCTCAAATTTCTGGCTTCAAGCGATCCTCCCACCTCGGCTTCTGAAAGTACTGAGCCTGAAAAATGACCACTAAGCTCAGTCATTTTTTAAAAAAATAATTCTATTTCCGGAATATTAGACTCAAAGGAGGCAGATGACACAAACAGCATGCTTTAGACTGAATTATGAGACCACTTTTTTCTTTTTCCTTAAATGTAGATAAATAATATTAATGAGAACACTTTTGAGAGAAACGTGGTATTTTATTCTGTAAAGGGAAGCTGTTTTAGCAAGAACCACGCTCTCTAGCTATTCTCTTTGTCCAGAGTGCTTTTTCTTTTTGAAGAGACAATAGGGTTTTGCCATCATGTTGCCCAGGCTGGTTTTGAACTCCTGAGCTCAAGCAATCCACCCGCCTCGGCCTCCCAAAGCGCTGGGATTATAGGCATGAGCCACCACACCCGGCCTCAAAGTGCTCTTTCTTTCACTGGTTGGTTCTACTTATCCTTCAGAGCTTAGCTTAAATTTTACTTCCTCAAACAAGTCCTCCCTGACACTCAAATTAATTTCATCTTTTGCTTTTCTCTCCTCTATTTTTCAGTCTTTACCACAACTTATAATTGCATATTCATTCCATGTCTGTCTCTCCCTCTAATTTATTAGGCCTATGGAGTCATGGGATCTAAGTCCTTTGTTCAATATTGCATGCCCAGTTCTTGGCAGAGTGCCTAGCACATAGCAGGATGTAGTGATATGGAAAAAGGATAGCAAAGAAAGACAAGATTCTATTCACCCTGATTCAAAGGTTCCAATGAGTTCTGTATTTTCTACTACCCTGGGGGCTCATTCCTTAAGGAAGGGACAGGACTGTTGGTTTGAAGCGCAAACTATGGTGACTACATCCTGCGCTACTCCTCCCCATAGCAGTTAATTTCCGTGAGTACGTAGAATATCTGTGACTTGACGCGACAGTGGAGGTTTATGTGTCTAATAATTCTGGAAGGAAAAAAGATCTCCAATAGATTTGCTTTCAGACTCCTATTAAATTAGATATGCAATCTTGTACCTTGATTTTAATTACGTAGTTGCCAGTGAATATTTTCAGTGCATATTCCTTTTTTTTCCTTTTGGTATTGGATTCAGTAACCTTTAATTACCTTCTCAAATGGCACTTGCCATCATATTGAAAGTGTTCTATAATCAGCTGAGTTGCTGTAGAGGTTAATCTAAGTTACAGATAGAGAGGAGTGTCTATTATCATAGAAATTCCTAAGGACTGAATCCTTTGCATCTTGGGATGGGTGTAGCATGAGCCCACTGTCTTCAGCTCTTTTACACTTGTACTCCTAGAATTCATCTTCCAACTTCAGAAGAACTTGATAGAACATGCTGTTCACTAAGGATCACTGATATTAGATTGCATACATTCTCTTTGGCAACTGAAGGTCCTCAACAGTAAAGTATGGTGTTCATGCATCTATGCTATTAGAATCTAAGAAAAGGGTACCAGAAAAAAATTAAGTTCTGATACACTTATTTTCTATTAAATATTAAATCAGTCATGTACAGACTTTAGAAATGGAATTCAAGTTTTAATAGCAGAAAATATATGGCATTCACAGTGAGGGCTGTCAGACAGGTACTGAGTATGATATTCTTTTAGGGATTCCCTATAACAATACAAAAATGGGGGAAAACTATCAAGATTAGGAGAACTGGCCAGGTATGGTGACTCATGCCTGTAATCCCAGCACTTTGGGAGGCCAACACAGATGGTTTACTTGTGGTCAGGAAGTCAGGAGTTTGAGACCAGCCTGGCCAACATAGTGAAATCCTGTCTCTAGAAAAAGATACAATATATTAGCTGGGAAGCTGGGCACAGCAGTGTGAGCCTGTAGGAGGCAGGAGGATCACTTGAGTGCAGGAGGTTGAGGCTGCAGTGAGCCAAGATGGCATCACAGCACTCCAGCCCGGGTAATGGGAGTATGGGAGTAAAACCCTGTCTTTAAAAAAAAAAATAGGGCCGGGCGCGGTGGCTCATGCCTGTAATTGTAGCACTTTGGGAGGCCGAAGTGGGTGGATCACCTGAGGTCAGGAGTTCAAGACCAGCCTGGCCATCATGGTGAAACCCCATCTTAAAAAAAAAAAAAAATAGGAGAACTGGAAAGCCATCTACCCTGTTGGTTATGATCTGTCAGTAATATTACCTTTATTTTTAATGGGACAAGGGTGGGGTGTCTTTTTGAAAACCCTGGTAAGGACCAGTTCAGAAAGATTAGCAAGGAGACAGGATATTTGACTCTATGTGTCCATGAAGCAGTATCAAATCCATTTCTGTGTCTTTGGTGTTTAGTGTTAGAGACTTTCGGAAATGTATCTTAATGGACCCATGTTATATGTTCTCATCTATGATCCTGATGATCAAAGCTCTTATAATCCTGTGAAGATGTTTGTACATTTTTTTTTTTTAGACAGAGTTTCACTCTTGTTTCCCAGGCTGGAGTGGGCAATGGCATGGTCTCAGCACAACCTTCACCTCCCAGGTTCAAGTGATTCTCCTTCCTCAGCTTCCCAAATAGCTGGGATTACAGGCGCCCACCACCACACCCGGTTAATTTTTGTATTTTTGGTAGAGACGGGGTTTCACCATGTTAACCAGGCTGGTCTCAAGCTCCTGACCTCAGATGATCCTCTGGCTGTGGTCTCCCAAAGTGCTGGGATTATAGGTGTGAGCCACTGCACTTGGCCTGTATGTTTTATGTATTCTCAGAAGCCCTTACATTGGTGACTCCTAATCTTTTCTCTGTCCTAGCACACCTAAAGAATACAATACTGAATGAAATCATTCTTATTTTCCCATAAGTAATAGTGACATATGGGAATGGTGAGAACTCTTCTGGGGAGAAAATGTGGTTGTATCAGAGTTCAGGGAAGGAAGGGTATATAATTGAAAAAGAACTCTTATCTGATTCTGTGTATCAACTATTCTTCTCCCGTTTCTGACCTGCCCAAGTACTCTGTTATAGAAACTGATGGGAAGTAGAAGACATTTGGAAAAAACAAACAAACAAACACCTAGCAAAAATCTATCAGAAGAGAAAGAAAAGTACTAGAAATCTTTATCCTAAAATAGAATTCTTTATTCATGAGGTGTCTACTGTGTGTCAAGTTATGCTAGGTGCTAGGCATAAGGAAATAAGATAAATATGATTTGTTCTTGCCCTAGGATCCTTTATTGTAAGGAAGAAGAAAATTTGAATAAAATATATATTATCTAATCTGCAAAGTATACATATATACATACACACACACATATTATATTTTTTTTGACACAGAGTTTCACTCTTGTTGCCCTGGCTGGAGTGCAATGGTGCGATCTCAGCTCACCGCAATCTCCACCTCCTGGGTTCAAGCGATTCTCCTGCTGAGTAGCTGGTGTTACAGGCATGTACCATCACACCTTGCTAATTTTGTAGTTTTAGTAGAGACAGGATTTCGCCACGTTGGTCAGGCTGGTCTCAAACTCTCGACCTCTGGTGATCCACCGGCCTTGGCCTCCCTAAATGCTGGGATTACAGGCGTAAGTCACCATACCTGGCCCAAAGTATATATTTTATTCCTACTTTAGCTATGAAAAATTGAATTTGAACTTCTATTATATGCCAAATCTTATGCAAGCTTAACGTAGCAAGAATTTAGGCTACATGCGATGGCTCATACCTGTAATCCCAGCACTTGGGAGACCAAGATGGGATGATTGTTTGAGCCCGTGAATTTGAGGCCAGCCTGGGCAACAGAGCAAGACCCTATCTCTACAACAACAACAACAAAATTAGCTGGACATGGTGGTGCACACCTGTAATCCCAGCTACTAGGAAGGCTGAGGTAGGAAGATCCCTTGAGCCCAGGAGTTTGAGGCTGCAGTGAACTATGATGGCACCACTGCACTCTAGCCTGGGCAACAAAAGGAGACCATGTCTCTAAAAAACAAACAAAAGAATTAGACTAAGTTATTCTTACTTCGTTTTTACTGTTCCAACATCTTGCTCCCTGTATTAGTTCGTTCTCACACTGCTGTAAAGAACCGCCCAAGACTGGGTAATTTAGAAAGGAAAGAGATTTAATTGACTCACAGTACTGGGGTGGCTTCAGGAATTGTTTAATTGACTCACATGGCTGGGGTGGCCTCAAGAATTATGACAGAAGGCAAAGAGGAAGCAAGGCACCTTTTTCACAAGCAGAGAGAATGAATGCAGGAGGAACTACCAAACACTTACAAAACCATCAGACTTTGTGAGAACTCACTATCATGAGAACAGCATGGGGGAAACTGCCCCATAATTCAATTACCTACACCTGGTCACTTCCTTGACACTTGGGGATTGTGGGGATTATTAAGAGAAAAATTAAAAACTATTTTTAAATCTTAATTTTAAGAAACTTAAGAAATCTATTATTCTTTCTGTCTGCTTTTGTGAAAGACACTTTTTTTTTTAACATCATATAGGGCTTTTTTTTCCCCTGGAATTTGTAAGGACTCTTACTCTCTTCACTATTCCTGAAAATGAAAGTAAGTGGCTGGGTGCAGTGGCTCATGCCTGTAATCCCAGCACTTTGGGAGGCCAAGATGGGTGGATCACGAGGTCAAGAGTTCAAGACCAACCTGGCCAAGATGGTGAAACCCCATCTCTTAAAAAAAAAAAAAAAGAAAGAAAGAAAAAGTAAGTGGATTATGTAGGAAGAAGGAGAGATTTCATAGACTTTCTGTAAAGTGAACAGACTTTAGGTACTGACTCCTTGTACATCTAGACTGTTCTAAAATTGTCCTACAAAGCTCTGAGAAAATGACTCACATGAATAAAGAGCAAAAGGACTGGCCTGGCACAGTGGCTCACGCCTGTAATCCCAGCATTTTGGGAGGCCAAGGTGGGCAGATCACCTGAGGTCGGGAGTTCAAGACCAGCCTGACCAACATGGAGAAAACCAGTCTCTATTAAAAATACAAAAAAAGTGGTCAGACGTGGTGGTACATGCCTGTAGTCCCAGCTTCTCAGGAGGCTGAGGCAAGAGAATCGCTTGAACTCGGGAGGCGGAGGTTGCAATGAGCTAAGATCGCACCATTGCACTCCGGCTTGGGCGACAAGAGTGAAACTCCATTTCAAAAAAAAAAAAAAAAGAGCAAAAGGAGTGGGAAGTTTTTCCAATTCTCATGGATTACAGTAGAAAGATGAGAACCAGAGCAAAAGAAACTCAATGCCCTTGGCTTCATGCCAACAGTTATTTTTTTACATAGCAAAAAATTACAAACCTTCTCCCTCACCTGTCTTCCCCAAGCTTATATGTAATAGACATATAACAGCATTTCTATTCTACAATATACTTGGGCTGTTTATAGTATTGAGCAAATAAAAGTTTTTACACGACGTAGAGAAAAAGGTCCTCAGAGGTGACATAATGCAGCCTCCCTCTCAAGGTGATAAATGACTATGTGAGTGCTTGAAGTTTTCCAGAATGGTAACCCAGTTATTACAAGGATTTTGTTTCTAGACCTTTCAACATCTTAATTTCCCTTCTGTGTCTATTGCACTTTATTGATGTTTCCCTTACTCAGCGCTTAAAATAGAACACAGCACTCCAAGAATGGTCAGTGAATGCAGAACAGAGAAAACATCAACCATTATTCTAGATAATTGAATATTATTCATACTGTCCATTATTTAGCACTGTATTAGCTTTTTTATGATTAAGTCATACTTCTGGCCTAATAATGATTCTCAGTAAAATAGAACTCCAAATGACATTTTTTTTTTCCTGAGATGGAGTTTCACTCTTGTTGCCCAGGCTGGAATGCAATGGTGCGATCTCAGCTCACTGCAACCTCTGCCTCCTGGGTTCAAGCAATGCTCCTGCCTCAGTCTCCTGAGTAGCTGGGACTACAGGTGCACGCCACCACGCCCAGCTAATTTTTGTATTTTTAGTAGAGACAGGGTTTCTCCATGTTGGTCAGGCTGATTTTGAACTCCTGACCTCAAGTGATCCACCCACCTTGACCTCCCAAAGTGCTGGGATTACAGGCGTGAGCCACCATGCCTGGCTTATACTCTTATTTTTAAAGGTACAGTACATTATTATTGACTGCCATCACCCTGTTGTGCTATAAAATGCTAAATCTTATACACTCTAACTATATTTGTGTAACCACGCCCACTTCCCCCAATCCCCACTACCCTTCTCAGGCTCTGGTAACCATCGTTCTACCCTCCATCTCCATGAGTTCAATTGATTTAATTTTTAGCTCCCACAAATAAATGAGGACATGTAAAGTTGATCTTTCTGTACTAGGCTTATTTCACTTAACATAATGTCCTCCACTTCCATCTATGTTCTTCCAAATGACAAAATCTCATTCATTTTTATGACTAAATTGTACTCTATTGTGTGTATGTACCACGTTTTCTTTATCCATTTATCTGTTGCTGGACACTTAGATTGCTTCCAAATCCTGACTATTCTGAATAGTACTGCAATAAAAATGGGAGTGCAGATATTTCTTGAATATATTGGTTACCTTTCTTTTGGGTCTATACCTGGCAGTGGGATTGCTGGATCATATGATAGTTTGATTTTCAGTTTTTTTGAGGAACCTCCAAACTCTTCTCCATAGTGGTTGTACTAATTTACATTCCTACCACCCACGTATGAAGGTTCCCTTTTCTTCACATCCTCGTCAGCATTTGTTTATTGCCTGACTTTTGGATACGAACCATTTTACCTGTGGCGACATGATATCTTATTGTAGTTTTGATTTGCATTTCTCTGATCATCAGTGATGCTGAGCACTTTTTCATAGGCCCATTTTCCATTTATATGTCTTCTTTTGAGAAATGTCTATTTACATCTTTTGCCCATTTTAAAATTGGATAATTAATTTCTTTTCCTGTAGAGTTGTTTGAGCTCCTTATATATTCTGGTTATTAATCCCTTGTCAGATGAGGAGTTTGCAAATATTTCCTCCCATTCTGTGGGTTGTCTCTTCCTTTATTGATTATTTCCTTTGCTGTGCTGAAACTTTTTGATGTGATTCCATTTGTCCATTTTTCCTTTGGTTGCCTATTCCTGTGGGGTATTACTCCAGAAATCTTTACCTAGGCAGATGTCCCATCTCTGACACGCTGGCCTGCACAGTGAATGAGCTGTAAGCTCATCCACTAAAGACCTGTCATCACTGGGGGATTTGGTGGGAGCATCAGGACATGATAATATCACCATGTCTGGTTAAGTGGGAGGCTAATCTTAGAAACAGTTTTCAATTATCTGAAGTTGGTAGTAGCTTCTAATATGATAGGTTTTATTTGCCCATTCCATTCACCATCAGAAAAAGGCCATATGGACATGAAGCCAGCATCTTTTGAATGTACACTGTACGGTTGTTGGCTCTTAATATAAGAGCATTGAGTAGAGACAAGTAATAAAAGATGAGCTGATGTTAAGAAACAGACATTAGGCCGGGCATGATGGCTCATGCCTGTAATCCCAGCACTTTGGGAGGCCCAGGCAGGCAGATCACGAGGTCAGGAGTTTGAGACCAGCCTGGCCAACATGGTGAAACCCCATCTCTACTAAAAATACAAAAAATTAGCCAGGCATGGTGGCAAGTGCCTGTAATCCTAGCTACTCAGGAAGCTGAGGCAGGAGAATCGCTTGAACCCAGAAGGCGGAGGTTGTAGTGAGCCGAGACTGCACCACTGCACTCCAGCCTGGGCAACAGAGCAAGACTCTGTATTTAAAAAAAAGAAAAGAAAAGAAAAGAAATGGACAACACTGAGTGACTGAGTGATTGAGTGTAGGTCAATACTTAGGTACTTAGGTAACCATCAGTCTGTCTCTCGCCTATGATTTCTTTCTCCTTCCCATTCTTACTCTCCCCTCACTCAACACAAAAGAAGTTTTTCCACTAGTATAGACTTCAGCCCATTGTTTTGCAATGCCCTTCTGACAGATGTGTCTTTAGTCACACAATTAAATTTTATGTCCACCAGAGACTGAAGACTCCATTAGTTCCCTGTTAATGTCAGACTAACAACAAAAACTCAAGCTGGGCACAGTGGCTTGCACCTGTAATCCTAGCTACTCAGGAGGCTGAGGTGGGAGAATTGCTGGAGTCTAGGAGTTCAAAACCAGCCTGGGCAACATAGTGAGATCCTGTCTCAAAAACAAAATGAAACAAAACAAAAAACTTCTTTGCTTAAAATTCTAGATTTTCTATATTTATCTTCTTCACTAGACTCGAATCAGCTCCTTAATGGTAGGGATCAAGGTAATAGGCATCTCTGTACCTCTGACTCTTTGCATTAAGTCTACCGAAACCGTGGCAGGTTCTTGAATAAATACGGAGCAGAACTGGTCCCAACTTATCATTCCAAGCTCATCCCCCATCACTTCCCCAACCTGCCCTACCTCCAGTTACAGTGAGCTTTTTCTATTGCCCTCAGCAGGCCTTTTTCTTTTAGGATTTACTGCCTTTTCCTTCATTGATTCCTCTGCTATGATGGTCCTCCCTGCTGGCCTGGCTGGCTCATTCTTCAAGACCCAATTCAATTCCCAGCAACTCTGCTGAAGCCTTTCCGAACCCTTGGGCAAAATTAGTAATTCCCTTTACAAGTCTTGAACAGTTGTCTGTTCACATCTTGAATATGGCACTTGGTATACTACTGAAAGTATCTGCTGCCAGACGTGGTGGCTCATGTCTGTAATCCCAGCACTTTGGGAGGCCGAGGCGGGTGGATCAAGAGGTCAGAATATTGAGACCATCCTGGCCAACATGGTGAAACCCTGTCTCTACTAAAAATAAAAAAAATTAACTGGGTACAGTGGCACATGCCTGTAGTCCCAGCTACTCCAGAGGTTGAGGTAGGAGAATCGCTTGAACCTGGGGGCTGGAGGTTGCAGTGAGCCGAGATCCTGCCATTGCACTCCAGCCTGGGTGACAGTGGGAGACTCTGTCTCAAAAAAAAAAAAAAAAAAGAGTTACAAAGAGTTATTTATATTAGCCATCATGGAAGTGCAAATTAAAACCATGGTGAGATACCACTACACATTTATCAAAATGGCTAACATAAAAAAATTTGGACAATACCAAATGTTGGGGAAAATAAGGAAAAACAAAATAAATCATACATGGCTGGTGGGAATGTAAAATAGTACAGCCACGCTGGAAAACAGTTTGGCAGTTTTTTACAAAGTTAAACATACTTATCATATAACCAACCAATCACACTCCTGAAAATTTATCCTAGAGAAATGAAAACTTATGTTTATACAAACACTTATACACAAATATTTCTTGCAGCTTTATTTGTAACAACCAAAAACTGGAAACAACCCAAATGCCCTTTAAAAACTAGATGGATAAGCAGATGGTGGGACATCCATACCATGAAATACTACTCAGTGATAAGGAGGGAGCTATTGATACACCCAGCAACTTAGATGGATCTCAAAGTCATGCTCAATGGAGCCAATCTCGAAAGGTTAAATATTGTATAATTCTATTTATATAAGCTTCTTGAAATAGTCAAATAATAATATGGGGAGTGGATCAGAGGTTAGGGAGAGAGAAGGAAATAAAGGATAGCAACACACTGGCATTCTTTTGTAGTGACAAAATGGGTCTGTATCTTTTTTATTTTAATTCATCTAGGTCCTTTTTTTTTTTTAGACAAGAGTCTAAATCTGTTATCCAGGCTGGAGTGCAGTGGCATGATCTCGGCTAACTGCAACCTCCTCCCAGGTTCAAGCCATTTTCCTGCCTCAACCTCTGGAGTAGCTGAGACTATAGGCATGCACCACCATGCCCAGCTAATTTCTTTGTCTTTTTAGTAGAGATAGGTTTCGTCATGTTGGCCAGGCTAGTCACGACCTCCTGCACCCAGGGATTACTTTCAACATGAGATTTGGGTGGGGACAAATTTCCAAACTATATATCTCACACACCACACACACACACACACACACACACACACACACACACACACATGCAGAGAGAGAGAGAGAGAAATATGAGTACAAGCAAAACCTGGTGAAATCTTTTTCTTTCTTTTTTTTTGAGACAGAGCTGGTGCCTCAGCTGCCCGAGTAGCTGGGAAGCTGGGATTACAGGCGCCTGCCACCATACTCAGCTAATTTTTTTTGTCTTTTTAGTGGAGATGGGGTTTTGCCATGTTGGCCAGGCTGGTCACGAACTCCTGGGCTCAAGTGATCTGCCTCCCAAAGTGCTGGGATGACAGGCCCAAGCCACCATTTCAACATGAGATTTGAGTGGGGACAAATTTCCAAACTATATCACACACACACACACACACACACACACACACACAAATATGAGTACAGACAACACCTGGTAAAATCTTTTAAAGCAATTCTCCTGTCTCAGCCTTCCAAGTATGTGGGCTAACAGGTTTGTGCCACCACATCACACTAATTTTTGGATTTTTAGTAGAGATAGGGCTTCACCATGTTGGCTATGCTAGTCTTGAACTCCTGGCCTCAAGTAATCCACCTGCATTGGCCTCCCAAAGTGCTGGGATTACAGACACAAGCCACCACTCCTGGCCGATGTTCATAACTGTTGACCTGGTAATTGCCATTTCTGGCCATTTCTCCTAAGGAACGAATCCCCTAAAAGGTAAACACTATAGTTATTCTCATTTGTAGTAACAAAATATTCACATAAAAAACAAGTATTCCAAGAGGTAGGCAAACTAATTAAGTAAATTGTGGTACATCTAATAACTGTAATATTGTTTAATAAATTGATGACTATGAAACAAACAGTTATATTGTTATGTATGCATATGAAGAAATAAATGCAATTTTATTTGCTTAATGTTACTTTGATGTATGTGTAATTTTGTAACGTAATACTGAGATATGGCTAATGGATTAATAAAGTTGAGAGTTTATTTTTGAATGGTTACCTGTTGTTTTTAATTTTGACACTAATAATTTTTTAAAATTCTTTCTTGAACCCCTGGTCTTGTTTCCAGTTCTGTCCACTTTGCCATTTAATACCTGATGAGAATCCAACCAGCTTCAGTGGCAGTTTAATAAGACATCTGCAAGTTAGTCACACTTTGTTTTATGATGATTTCATAGTAAGTATATTTTCTTATTTTTACATTATGGTTTTATGGTGTCTGTGTTAAGCTTACCTTTCTAATTCAAGTGAATAAAATTATAGAGGAAAAAATGTATATATAGTTATAGTGTTGAGTATTAGCCTTAAGTAGGAAATCATGAAAATAGAATGTTTTGGCCCAGCGCAGTGGCTCGCGCCTGTAATCCCAACATTTTGGGACTTAAGGTCAAGAGTTTGAGACCAGCCTGGCCAACATGGTGAAATCCTATCTCTACTAAAAATAAAAAAATTAGGCCGGGCGTGGTGGCTCATGCCTGTAGTCCCAGCACTTTGGGATCTGCCCAAGGCAGTCAGATCATGAGATCAAGAGATGGAGATCACCCTGGCTGACATGGTGAAACCCCATCTCTACTAAAAATACAAAAAATTAGTTGCGCATGGTGGCACACACCTGTAGTCCCAGCTACTTGGGAGACTGAAGCAGGAGAATCCCTTGAACCGGGGATGCGGAGGTTGTAGTGAGCCAAGATTGCACCACTGCACTTCAGCCTGGATGACAGAGCAAGCTTCCATCTCAAAAAAAAAAGAATGTTTTCTAAATTTTACTGTTAATATTAAAGTAGCTGTCTGCCCTGGATCCTGGATGAGGTTATTTTCATTGCGATTTTCTAAATCTAGAAAATTGTACTAGTTGTATAACAAAGTGTCAGACTTAGGTTTGTTTTTTTTGTTTTTTTTTTTTTGAGACAGAGTCTCACTCTGTCACCCAGGCTAGAGTGCAATGGCACAATCTTGGCTCACTGCAAACTCCACCTCCCAGGTTCAAGCAATTCTCCTACCTCAGCCTCCCAAGTAGCTGGGATTACAGGCATGTACCACCACATGGTTCATTTTTCTGTATTTTTAGTAGGGAGGGGGTTTCACCATTTGGCCAGGCTGACCTTGTGATCCACCTGCCCCAGCCTCTCAAAGTGCTAGGATTACAGGCGTGAGCTACCGTGCCCGGCCAGACTTAGTTTTTAAATTAGTTTTTACTCTAGTCTCTTCCTATATGTAGTAATAATTATTATTAAATTGAGAGCTTTTTAGCTGAGATGAAATTACATAAAAAATGAAATGCAATTTCAAGATAAAATTTAATAATGATTGGAAATCGTCATTTGAGAATTTTCTCCATGCTTTCTATCTGCCTATTATTATTATCCAGATAGGATGCCAGGAGCTTTGGTTCTAAACTAGTTGGTTTTTTTTTTCTTTTTCCCCTTGACAGAGTCTTGCTGTGTCACCAAGGCTGAAGTGCAGTGGCCTGATCTCTGCTCACTGCAACTTCTGCCTCCTGGGTTCAGCAATTCTCCTGCCTCAACCTCCCGAGTGGCTAGGTGCTACCCTTATAGGTGCGCGCCACTATGCCCAGCTAATTTTTTTGTATTTTTGGTAGAGACAGGGTTTCACCATGTTGACCAGGCTGGTCTTGAACTCCTGACTTCGTGGTCTGCCCACCCCAGCCTCTCAAAGTGCTGGGATTACAGGCTTGAGCCACCGCATCTGGACTCTAAACTAGTTTTAAGCAATAGCTCTCTCACCTGTGTGACCTTGTAGAAGGTATTTAACCTCTGAAACTCAGTTTGTCCATTGGTTAAGGGAGGAGATTAAAAGCACCTACTCCCAAAACTCTTTTGAGGATTAAATGAAATAATGTATATACAGTGATTTGCTCAATTCAGGAGCAGATGTTAGGCAAGTTGGAGATGGCATGGGAATGGAATTGTTAGGACCACTTGAGGAACTGAACAAGGAACATGACAGAGGCTTTAAATTCTCTACTCCATATCTCTAAGGATGTCTTTTGCGGCCTGTACAGCACACAGGCCTCAACAGAACTTGGTTCTGGTCTTTGTGTTCTCTCTGGTAGTACAAAGAGGTTTCTCTTTATCTTAGCACTATGAGATGTCTAAAAGCCAGGTCGATTCTGTGCCTCTTCTGGCTAATCATATTCAGTCTATTCTCAAGATCTTTCAGACAAAGCATGATCCAGAGCTAGTCAGGATGAAGCCACTTTGATAAGAATACTTTCCAGCCACTCACAGCTATATTCTTGGGTATGAAAGTGAGCTTGAAGTAGTGTTCTTTGTTTTTATTTTTTTGCTCACTGGGCTACTATATACTAAGCTAAGCACTCTATGTACCTATCACATTTCATTCCTTGCAGCAACTTCCGTGAAAAGTGAATACTGTACTTTTATCTTAATTTAACTGAAATATCTGAAGCTCAAAGGTTAACTAAATCACCTAAGAACAAGCCAGTATCAAGACCAAACCTTGTGCTCTACTGTGCTTTATGGCTTTCCTTTGGATTTTTGTGGGGTTTTTTTGTTTGTTTGTTTGTTTGTTTTTACGTTGCAGAACGGACTTTGAATAGAGATTTCTCTTTTTCTTATTATGGAAGAGGAGAGGGATTGCAGAGGATAGGGTTCTTAATGGCTTTTGTTTTACTTATAGAATGTGCTGACATAAGATTTGAATTCCACTTTGACACATAGAGAGGCAAGAAGAAAGTTTTGTTTTTAACATTTTCTTCCAAAATAGCTATTCAGTAGTATTGCTGGCTTTGGTGAAGCCTGCGGAGGTGCCTGAATTTTGCTCCATTTTACAGGTTTGTGTGGAACGTAGCACTCTGATCACGATTTGTAATGTTGACTAAAAACTTCAAATTTCCAATCAAGACTTTTTAGGATAACAGTAACTAGTAATAGATAGACGGTAAAGTGAAGTAGAAAATTCATTAGCCCCAAAGCAAAAGTCCTGGGTTCTATGACAGGCTTTGTGGAACCTTGGACAAGTCTCCAAACTTTAGTTTCCTGCAAAATGAGGGTGTTGCCTTGATCCTCATCCTCCACTTTCTGAAATACTATTGAATCTGAATATTTCTAATTATTTTTCTTCATTGTAGGATTTTAATATAATTGAGGAAGCTCTTATCCGAAGAGTCTTAGATCGGTCACTTCTTGAATATGTGAATCACTCAAACACCACATAATTTTATTAAAAGGAAGGGAAAAGGGACCACTGAATCTCACCGTTTACGATGCTGCTTGAACAAATTGGAAGTTGTCGATGCTTGATGGGCAAAAATGAACAACACAGTTATACGTTTGTCCATGTTTATTGTTATAGTGCATTTTAAAACTGCTTTAATTTTGATGGTTTAAATCTGTTTTACATTCTTGAGATTTTTACACATTTAACAACCAAAAATTGTCTACATCAGTCATTATTATATGGAAAAGATACAGGGTAGGCAAGTGGGTGGAGGATCTTGGTTTGCAAATTAGATAACACTCGGTATATAATGCTACATATTAATAACTCCCACCATGGTTAGGCACGGTAACTAATCTTTGTTCTATGTTAAAAAAAGAGTGAAACAAAGTGCAGACATTTAAAGAAATACGAACTCTGCTCTAATGCTCTTGTTCTAATCTCTAATAGAATAACATTAATAATCTTGTATGGGAGTTAGGAAAATTTTGGAAGTCAAGAAAGTCCATTTAGGCCAGGCGCCGTGGCTCATGCTTGTAATCCCAGCACTTTTGGAGGCCGAAGTCGGTGGATCATGAAGTCAGGAGTTTGTGACCAGCCCGGACAACACAGTGAAACCCTGTCTCTACTAAAAATAAAAAATTAGCTGGGTGTGGTGTCGGGCACCTGTAATCCCACCTACTCGGGAGAGTGAGGCAGGAGAATCTCTTGAACCCAGAAAGCAGAGGTTGCAGTGAGCCAAGATTGCACCACTGCACTGCACTCCAGCGTGGGCGACAGAGCTAGACTCTGTCTCAAAAAAAGAAAAAAAGAAAAAAGAAAGAAAACCCATTTAACCAAATTGTGTTACATAATACTGTAACAAAATAAATTTTGTGTTAGAAAAGTATACTTAATTCTTTGACTTTTTATAACTATGAATACATAAGAATTTAGTATTTTTCAAATATTTGTAGCTATTTAGAAATATTTCTATAATATAGGCAATTTCTTAAGAACCATCAGATGATATTTACAGAAGTATTTGCATGCATACTTTATAGCATATAGGAAACCCTAAGGGCTTTGATTTCTTTTTTGATTGTAACATTTTAAAAAATTATAAAATAAAAGTACTGAAAACCAGACACAAAATTTATAGCTCAATGCATTATTATAAGGAAATACTCTTTTAGGACTCAGCCACTCACTCCACATGTACTTTTTGTATCCGGTCACAATTAGAACCCCACAAAAGTAACCACTAGACTGACTTCAACAGTAATCATTTGTTGCATTTGATTACTGCTGTAACACCTAAATGCACCTCTATATTTTAGTAGTATGAATTTAAATTTGTCATTAGATGTATAATTTATTTTACATCTCTTTTTAAATCTATAAGTTCCTCCTTCTTTCCAGCTCTTTAAAATTTACCTGGGGAAGAACCTGACCTTAGGACCTACAGAGTTTCCCATAATCGGTATTTTGTTGATTTCACACTGAAGGCACAGTTTGGCACATTCCCTTATGGCTCAGATTCAGGCACATCGAATATGAGAAGACTCAGTTTCAGTCCTTTTGGCAAGACTGTAAGTCATGGTGTGTTGTTTCTTTTTCTTTCTCTCTCTCTTTTTTTTTTTTTTTGAGACAGAGTCTCACTTTGTTGCCCAGGCTATAGTGCAGTGGTACGATCTCAACTCACTGCAACTTCTGCCTCCCCAGTTCAAGCAATTCTCCTGTCTCAGCCTCCCAGGTAGCTGGGACTACAGGTACATCCACCACGCCTGGCTAATTTTTGTATTTTTAGTAGAGATGGGCCTTCACCATATTGGTCAGGCTAGTCTTGAACTCCTGTCCTCAGGTGATCCACCAGCCTCAGCCTCTCAAAGTGCTGGGATTACAGGTGTGCACTACCGCACCCAGGTATTTTTTATATTTTTAGTAGAGACAGGGTTTCACCTTGATAGCCAGGCTGGTCTCAGACTCTTGACCTCATGATCCGCCCACCTCAGCCTCCCAAAGTGCTAGGATTACAGGCGTAAGCCACTGTGCCAAATCTACAGAATTTTTATCTAATCGTTTTGTTACAACTATACATCTGTTCTTCTTTACTGGGAGTCCTGGTTTTCAAGAACACGGGGCATGATAGAATAAGAACATCCCACGATTACTCATTTCTTTTATTTACCCAATACTTGCAACTGTCTCAGAATAACCATAAAAATACAACCACAACCAGTATGGGAATTGAAACAAAAAGTTTTTTATTTGCTCTTTCCATTCTCCCCCAATTTTTTTTTTTTTTTTTTTTTGAGACAGAATCTTGCTCTTTTTGCCCAGGTTGGAGTTCAATGGCACAATCTTGGCTCACTGCAACCTCCATCTCCTGGGTTCAAGTGATTCTTGCCTCAGCCTCCCAAGTAGCTGGGACTACAGGCATGCACCACCACGCCAAGCCAATTTTTGTATTTTTAGTAGAGACAGAGTTTCGCCATGTTGGCCAGGATGGCCTCAATCTCTTGACATTTCTACCCACCTCAGCCTCCCAAAGAGTGAGGATTATAGACGTGAGCCACTCGGCCCGGCCTGCCCCCAGTTTTTATTTGATGGTTCTGACTGTTTTCATATGTGACCCTTTAATTATGAATCCAGGACATAGATTAGTATCTCCATCTTGAAAGGAAGCAAAGAAGCCATGAAAATGAGTGTTATCAACTTCTGAGGATAAAATGTTGTTTGACTAGAGTTAGCTTTTTAATTGTAATCATTTATAAACTTCTTTGTTCCTTACATATAAGCGTCATCATAATCACGGTGCCCAAAATTTTCTTTAAGTTATCGTAACTGCTTAAAGGTCTTGTTACAGTTTTTCCATCCAGTACAAATAATTGGGAAAATGTAAAGCTGAAGGAAACCTAGTGGGCCTCATATCCTCCCTTTTAGATATCAGTTTTAAGTTTGCTTTTCACAGCTGCTAAAAAGTAACAACTGATTTTTAATTGCACAATCTCTCTTTCTTCAATTTAGATGGATTATACGATAAAGCAAAACCTGACTGGTTACAGTGGCTCACACCTATAATCCCAGCACTTTGAGTGGCTGAGGTGGGACAGTCACATGAGCCTAGGAGTTTAAGACTCTGGGCAATATAGTAAGACTTCTCTTAAAAAAAAAAAAAAAGCTGGACATAATGCATACCTTTAGTCTCAGCTACTGGGGAGACTGAGATGGGAGGATCACTTGAGCCTAAGAGGTCAACCTGCAGTGAGCTATGATCATGCCACTGCACTCCAGCCTGGGCAACAGAGCAAGACTCTGTCTCCAAAAACATAAATAATTAAATATAAATAAAAATAAAGCAAAAGCTGTTAGGAAACAAGAGAAAAAGGTGAGGAAGTTTTCAGAAATAATTATAAAAAGAAAAATTATCTTCAGACTGGAAGTCTAGCCCCTGAGAAATGAAAACATAAGCATTGGTATTGACCATGCAGGCAAACCTTTGTTAATTTAGAGCAATACAAAAGGCACCTTTAATCTATCAAACTTGAAAAAATTTAAAAATTGTGTTTTGCATAAAGCTTTAAGTCGTCTGTCACTAACTTCAATGCAGCAATTCTGACTCCTGTGCCTGGATTCCTCTTATGATAATTTTGCCACCTACAGGACAAATTAGGTGCTGGTCTCCTGGATTACTTTGTGTTCTGAATTATTTTGAGTTCTAAAATGGTGAAGTACAAATACTTATTGTTTCACTGTGCCTTTGGCCTTTCATAAAAAGATGTTTATAATTTGTTGCTGAAAACCAATATTTGAAGCTGTTGATTACCAACAAAAAAGTTTCACTCTCTTTATAGTGCCTCAGGATACAACTTTTTCAAGGCCTTATTAGAGAAAAACTGATTCACATGTTATTCTTCTAAAGCTAAATTCTTAAAACGTAGGTTGAAAGACTGAATTGATTGTGAGTCTACACTAAAGATATGGTTCCGGGCAGAGCTCCTTAGAGTTACTGTCTTCAATGACGTTGCATTTCATTACTGTTACTGGGTGCCAAGTGTCTCTCATTTGGAAGTGAACTTATTCCAGTTATTGAATGTTTAGTATATCATAATTTGTATTTTCAAACATTGAAGGTATTTTTAAAAGTCACTAAAAAATTCATTCTTTTATTATTCAACTACGAAACATTAGCGTAATGATCAGAATTTTAAATGTACAATTCTTTTCCTTCTGTAAGTATGTATTGCTATGAGAAATAAAAAATGGCAGGACCATTGTTTTTATTAAAATCCCTACTGTGTCTATATTAAACATTAATCTTGGTTGTTTTTTTGTGTGAACCTAATAATACTTTTAAATTTTTGATCATTGAGCAATATCTATCAAATCAATGAAGTATACATTCATTTAGGCCAGTAGTTCTCAATTGGGGGTAATTTTGTCTCCCAGCAGACACTGGCAATGTTAGACACATTATGGGTTGTCCTAACAGGGCTCGGGTGTGCTAGTGGCTTGGGATCTAGATAGAGGTCAGGGATGCTGTTCAACATTTTACAGTGCACAAGACAGCTCCTCACAACAAAGAAATATCCTGCCCAAAATGGCAAGTGTGCCAAGGCTTAGAAACTCTGATTTGGTCAATGTAATACTGAGCACTATGGAATTATTATATATTCTGCTAGCAAGAAGCTTCACTGAAATTTAAAAGGTAAGACATAGATAGATTCTTCCCCCTGCTACCTGCTAAATCCATACTAAGTTTTGAATGGCTGTAGCTGTCCTGCCTACCCATATGTCATGAGCATATTAATTTTTGGATTTTTAACAAGAAGAGGTACAGGTGCTTCTTCATGGTCCTTGATGCCAGCTGAGGTTGTCAGTACAATGAAACCAAACTGGTGAGATGGGAGCAGATTATGCTGCCATTTTTCCAGATCTTTGAGTTGCACATAAAATCTGGGGCTAATCACTCCACACTTGTTTAGCCTGTCTGTGGGGTTCACAATTTTGCTTGCTCTGTGATTATCAATGCTTTCAAACTCTGCAACGTAACCATGCTTCATTATCACAGTTAGAAACCAGACGATGACTTTGGAGCACAGCCCAATAAGAACCTGGCGTTTGCCTCTCTTTTTGCCATTGTTGATGCTCTTGAGAGCGTCAGCCAGGACATTCATGCACACCATTATGGTGACACAGAAAGATGGTGGAAAGAGGCTATTTTTTTTGAAACAGGGTCTTGCTCTGAGTGCAGCAGTATGATTACAGCTTACTGCAACCTTGACCTTTTGGGCTCAAGCCATCCTCCCACCTCACCCTCCCTAGTAGCTGGGATCACAGGCATGCACTACCATGCTGGGCTAATTTTTTAAATTTTTGTAGGAATGGAGGTCTCACTATGTTGCCCAGGCTGGTCTCTAACTCTTGCTTTGGCTTCTCAAAGTGTTGGGATTACAGGTGTGAGCCAACACGCCTGGCCTCCATTGTTATAAGAATAAATGCTAAAGGCCTTTCCATGCCCTTCAAAGTCCTTCACAACCTGGTCCCTGCCTACCTCTCCAAACTTTATCTCACTCCACTCTTTCCCTTGATCCTGACACTTGGGCCACTCTGATTGTTAGGTTTATTTATTTATTAGGAAGACCTCATCCGAATTTTGTTAGATTTATTAAACACATTAAACAGTGGGTCCTGCATCTTGGCACTTCCTGTTCCTTCTGATTGAAAAGGTCTTCCCTGGAAGTTTGACGTGACTACCTTCTAAATCATTCAACTCTCATCTCAAATGCCATCTTCTCATAAAGGAATTCCCTTGTAATTCCAGCCAAAGTCACTCCTCCACCAAATTTGTCTATTGTTCTATTGTAATTTCTTCATACCTGTACTAGAATGGGAGGTGATGTTATGCATTTATTTTCATTTTTATTGGTTATTTCCTCTCTCTAGAATATAAATTTTTGATTGCAAGTATTCACCACTAAATTCTCCAACATCTAAAACAATGGCACATGGCAGGTACTTAGTAAATATTTCAGCTAACTGTCTAATCTATTATGAGAGCTACTGATGATTTATATACATATACATCATCAGTGTGTGATGATAACACACATATAAAACATCCATCATGAAGCAGGAGAATTGCTTAAGCCCAGGAGTTCAGGAATTTGAGGCTATAGTGCACTATGATAGTGCTTGTAGAATAGCCACTGCACTCCAGCCTGGGCAACATAGTAACCCCTCCCCACTTTTTTTTTTTGAGAAGGAGTCTCGCTCTGTTGCCTTGGAGTGCAGTGGTGCGATCTCAGCTCAATGCAACCTCTGCCTCCTGGGTTTAAGCTATTCTCCTGCCTCAGCCTCCCAAGTAGCTAGGATTACAGGTATGTACCACCTCGCCCAGCTAAGTTTTGTATTTTAGCAGAGACGGTGTTTCACCATGTGGCCAGGCTGGTCTGGAATTCCTGACCCCAAGTGATCTGCCCATCTCAGCCTCCCAAAGTGCTGGGATTATAGGCATAAGCCACCTCGCCTGGCCACAAAATCCCATTTTTGAAAGAAGAAAAAAATCCTAATATTACTCATAATCAAATATATTAACTTGAACACTATACTCAGGTACCATTTTTCTCTGTTAGCATAATGTCTTGCATTGTGTAACCTCTAATAATTCTTTTTTTTTTTTTGAGACAGAGTTTTGCTCATTGCCCAGGTTGGAGTGCAACGGCGTGATCTCGGCTTACTGCAACCTCCACCTCCCGGGTTCAAGCAATTCTCCCTCTTCAGCCTCCTGAGTAGCTGGGATTACAGGCACCTGCCACCATGCCTAGCTAATATTAGTATTTTTAGTAGAGACAGGGTTTCACCATGTTGGCCAGGCTGGTCTTGAACTCCTGACCTCGTGATCTGCCTACCTCGGCCTGTGCAAGTGCTGGGATTACAGGTGTGAGACACTGCGCCCGGCCAATAATTTTTTGTTTTTTTTGAGACATAGTTTCACCCTCTCAGCCAGGCTGGAGTGCAGTAGTGTGACATGGCAGCCTTGACCTTTCAGGCCCAAGCAATCTTCCCAAGTAGCTGAGACTATAGGCACACACCACCATATCTAGATAATTTTTTAAATTTTTTGTAGAGACAGGGTCTCACTATGTTGCCTAAACTGGTTGCAAACTCCTGGGCTGAAGTGACCCTCCGACCTTAGCCTCCCAAAGTGCTGAGATTACAGGCATGAGCCACTGGGCCCAGCCTTCAATAAATATTTTTTGATTCAGCCTATTAGCAAAATTTCCCAATTAATAATCCCCCATGAAAGGATGATGTGGTAAAATTGGCATATTGTGCTGGTGATAGTGGTATAACTTACATACTTCTTTTTTTTTTCTAATTAGAGGTCAGGGGTCTGACTATGTTGCCCAGGCTGGAGTGCAGTGGCTATTCACAGGTGCGATCCCACTGCTGATCAGCACGGGAGTTTTGACCTGCTCAGTTTCCAACCTGGGCTGGTTCACGCCTCCTTAGGCAACCTGGTGGTCCCCCACTCCCAGGAGGTCACCACATTGATGCCAAACTTAGTGCGGACACCTGATCAGCATAGCGCACTACAGCCCAGAACTCCTGGGCTCAAGCGATCCTCCCACCTCAGCCTCCCGAGTAGCTGGGACTACAGGCACGCTCCACAGCGACCAGCAACTTACATATTTCAAAGTAAGTTGTTAGTTGTATCTTACCTCTTGGTCCAGTAATTCTACATCTGGAAATATTTCCTAGCACTCTAATATAAAATGGAATCTATATGTAGGATGAAATTTATTGCAACACCATTCACAATGACAAAAAAAGTAGGATGTAAGAAAGTCTAATAATTCCATGTTGCTGAGCCCCCCCGACCCAAAAAAAGAAAGTCTAATAACAGTTAAATAGTGGCACTTTTCATTGTCACTGTCATTAGGTGAATATCCTTCCCGTTAAGAGATAGCTTAAAAATAAAAACAAAAGATCAGTGAACACATCATTCATAGCTGGGCACGGTGGCCTGTGCCTGTAGTCCCAGCCTCTTTCTTGGGAGGCTGAGGGATGAGGATTGTATAAGCCCAGGAGTTCAAGGCTGCAATGAGCTATGATCATGCCATTGCACTCCAGCCTGGGCAACAGAGTGAGACCACATCTCTAAAAAAAAGAAAAAAAATACATTATTCAGTTTACTGTCAGGTCAGCTTGGGAAGAAATTTGTATCTTTAAACTACCATATTTAAACTTTGCTTTAGTTAGTTTTAATTTAATTTTCAGAGAGCAATCCTTTTCACTATTTCTAAGGTTTTAGGAACTACTATAAATAGTTTGTTGCCCTGGTTTGTTGCTCTAGTCCTTCCATCCCCAACACATCATGTTGCTTTATGCCTCTACGATTTTGCACAATTTTTCCTCAGCCCGAAATAAATTTCATTATTTTTCTGAAAAGACTCCCTTGACCCATCCAAGTAGACTCAGTCACACCATTCTTTATATCACCAGTATCCCTAGACCATACATCTATTGCTACTGTTATCACATTATATGTCTTTTTTTTTTTTTTTCTAAATAGAGATGGGGTTTCACCATGTTGGCCAGAATGGTTTCGATCTCTTGACCTCGTGATCCGCCCGCCTCGGCCTCCCAAAGTGCTGGGATTACAGATGTGAGCCACCATGCCTGGCCGGTATCACATTATTTTTCTTTTCTTTTTCTTTTTCTTTTTTTTTTTTGCTTCAAATAGTTTTATTTCCATTTGGTCCAAGGCTTGTTAGGGTAGTTAGAAAGCTGCGTAGTGACTGGAGGGAGAGGCTTGGGCAGAAGCCCTGTTATTTTGCAAGGGCCCTTCAGAAGTCGCTGGGCTCAGTAAGCTCTTAGTCTTGCTTGAGAGTGAGCCTTTTGAAGAGATACTCGCCCAGCCCAACCTATGGGCCGGCCAGTCTGCGGAGGTTGGTCAGGTGGTCACCCATCTTCTTGATGATTTTCTTTCTTTATATATATTATATATATTATATAATATATATATAAAATATATATATATTTTTTTTTTTAAAGAGATGGGGTTTCTCCATGTTGGCCAGTCTGGTCTCGAACTCCTGACCTCAGGTGATCCGCCCATCTCGGCCTTCCAAAGTGCTGGGATTACAGGCGTGAGCCACCGCGCCCCGCCTTTTTTTTTTTTTTTTTTTTTTTTAGACGGGGTTTCACAAGGTTGGTCAGGCTGGTCTTGAACTGCCGACCTCAGGTAATCCGCCCGCCTCGGCCTCCAAAGTGCTTGGATTACAGGCGTGAGACACCACACCCGGCCAGTGATTTTCATCTAGGAAGTGACTCTCCAGGAAGTCAAAGAGATGGGGGTCTGTGCAGGCAGAACCCAGGGCATGAAGATCCAAAAGGGCCTGGTTCAGATTTTTCTCCAGGGCCATGGCGGCTTCCATGGCGTCCAGGGTTTCACCCCACTCATTTTGACCCGGCTTCTTAATGTCTTGAAAGAGAATGCGGCCGCCATGCTGGTTTTGCACCTTCAGAAGACGCTGGTAGCCCTCGCGCTTCTCCTCGGCCAATTCGCAGAAGTGGCTCACGCCTTCCAGAGCCACATCGCGCGGTCCAAATAGTAGCCCAGAGAGAGGTAGGTGTAGGAGGCATGCAGGTACACATTGACCAGGCGGTTGACGGCTGCCTCCACGTCGGTGGAAGAATTGTGACGAATCTGGGAGCTCATGGTTGGTCGGCAAAAAGGAGCTAACCACAAAAACGGTGTTAGCAGGTCCCCAGAAGCAGGAGATGGCCAAGAAGATGGTCCCGGAGGTTGCAAGTGGAGAGGAAATCGGAGGGCGGTCGGAGGCTGGAAAAAACAGTCCCAGGATCTGTTCCATACAAACACTGTTGAAGCAAGAGACAGATCCACAGGACCGAAGAACTGCCTTTTTTTTTCTTTTGAGACGGAGTTTTGGTCTTGTTGCCCGGGTTGGAGTGCAATGGTGCGATCTCGGCTCACCACAACCTCTGCCTCCCAGGTTCAAGCGATTCTCCTGTCTCAGACTGCTGAGTAGCTGGGATCACAGACATGGGCCACCACACCCAGCTAATTTTTGTATTTTTAGTAGAGACGGGGTTTCACCATGTTGGTCAGGCTGGTCTTGAACTCTTGACCTCATGATCCACTCACCTCGGCCTCCCAAAGTGCTGGGATTACAGGCGTGAGCCACTGTGCCCAACCCACATTATATTTCTTTGTTTATATATCTGAGAGCCTTGAGACTGGGAGTTTCTTGAGGGCAAAGGTTGGGATTTATCTTTGTAATCACAGGGCTTTACTTGAAATTCAATTCATGTGTCAATCTATTCAGACTACAATAAAAAAATACCATAGACGGGGTGGCTTAAATAACAGAATTTTGGACAGCCAACTTCTCACTGCGTCCTTACATGGTGGGGAGGGAGGGGAAGAGAGAAGCTCTGTGGAGTCTCTTTTTTTTTTAGTTTATTTTTATTTTTTTAATTTTTTAAAAATTTTATTTATTTATTTATTTTAAGACGGGGTTTCACCGTGTTGGTCAGGCTGGTCTTGAACTCCCGACCTCAGGTGATCCGCCCGCCTTGGCCTCCAAAGTGCTTGGGTTACAGGCGTGAGCCACCACGCCCGGCCGTCTGTGGAGTCTCTTATAAGGGAACTAATCTTGTCTTAATGGTTCCATTCTCTGGACCTCATCTAATCCTAATCACCATCCAAACGCCCCATCTCCAAATACTATCAAATAGTGGGTCAGGGCTTCAACATCTGAATTTTGGAAGACACAAACATTCAGTCCATAACAACATGTTCATTGAATGAATGAATCAATGGCTAACAAATAGATGAGAATATTTATGTTAGTTTTTCAGTGTATTTTCTTAGTTATAAAGCCTACATGGGGAGCAAAATTATAATGAAGAAAGCAGCCCTATGTCTAAATTTGTGCGTTTTTGTTTCCAGAACTTAGCACAGTGTCATGCATCTCTGTAGGCACTCATTAAATATCTGATGAAAAAATTAGTGAATAAATTGTAGGTTGATATGCTTAGACAAGATGTTCTTTTTTTTTTTTTGAGATGAAGTTTCACTCTTGTTGCTGATGCTGAAGCACAATGGCAGGATCTCTACTCACTGCAACCTCCCCCTCCTGAGTTCCAGCGATTCTCCTGCCTCTGCCTCCCAGATAGCTGGGACTACTGGCACGCACCACCACGCCCAGCTAATTTTTGTATTTTTAGTAGAGAGGGGGGGTTTCACCAAGTTGATCAGACTGGTCTTGAACTCCTAACCTCAGGTGATCCACCTGCCACAGCCTTCCAAAGATTACAGGCGAGAGTCACCACAGCCAGCCCCCAGGATGTTCTTAATGAATAAAGTCTTCAAGCCAGGTGCATTCCTTCTCTGTCTCTTTTTTTTTTTTCTTTTTCTTTTTTTTTTTTTGAGGTGGAGTCTCACTTTGTCTCCTAGGCTGGAGTGCACTGGCACTATCTCGGCTCACTGCAACCTCCATCTCCAGTTTCAAGCAATTCTCTTGCCTCAGTTTCCCGAGTAGCTGGGACTACAGACACGCACCACCACAGCCGGCTTATTTTTATATTTTTAGTAGAGATGGGGTTTCACCAAGTTGGCCAGGCTGGTCTCAAACTCCTGACCTCAGGTGAACCATCCACCTCATACCTCAGCCACCCAAAGTGCTAGGATTATAAGTGTGAGCCACCATGCCTGGCCTATCCACTATGTTTTCATATACCTCTAAGGGTATTTTACTTTGTTCCTTTGAAACATTCTTAATAATGTATGCAAGAAGGTCAAAGTCTTATAATAAAATCATATTGTCCTTTGACAGTGTTTCAAGGATGTGTCCTTCAGAAATTTTGGCTTTGAGGCATTCTGGTTTTAAAACTACCTTAAAGAGAGAAACAGTAACTTTCTAATTTAAAAAACTTAATAGGGCTGGGTGCAGTGGCTCACGCCTGTGATCCCAGCACTTTGGGAGGCCAAGGCAGGTGGATCACCTGAGATCAGCAGCGGGAGACCAGCCTGACCAACATGGTGAAACCCCATCTCTACTGAAAATACAAAAATTAGCTGGGCATGGTGGCATGCGCCTGTAATCCCAGCTACTCAGGAGGCTGAGGCAGGAGAATCACTTAAACCCGGGAGGCGGAGATTGCAGTGAGCCAAGACTGCACCACTGCACTCCAGCCTGGGTGACAGATGGAGACTCCATCTCAAAAAAAAATTGAAAAAAAAAACCTCAATAAAGTGATCAAACTCTTAGAAATAGAAAGTCGAATGATAGTTGAAAGTAGAAAAGGGACTTGTTGGCCGGGTGTGGTGGCTCACGCCTGTAATCCAAGCACTTTGGAGGCCAAGGCTGGCAGTTCACCTGAGGTTGGGAGTTCAAGACCAGCCTGACAAACATGATGAAACCCCATCTTAAAAAAAAAAAAAAAAAAGAAAAGGGAGTTGTTGTTCAATGAGTATAGAGTTTCAGTTTTGCAAGATAAAAAGTTTTAGAGTCCTGTTGCATAACAAGGTGACTATAGATAACACTACCGTCTTATATATACTTAAAAATGGTCAGAATGGTATATTTCATGTTTTGTGTTTTTTAAACACAATTTAAGGAAAAAAAACTGAAAAAAATTTTAAGCAAATACCATGGTGTACATAGTTCTATGACATCCAGTTTGGGAAATTATAATTGTCAGTGAAATTTAGAAAAGAAGAAATGTCATCTTACTGGCAAAGCTCCTGGGGTTTCAAAAATAAAGTATTTAAATATAGAGACAACAACTCTACTCTCTGTTGCTATTTTTTTCACCTACTGGTCTCTCTCCAGACTTTGGATGAAGCTTAAAGCACAGAGCATTGTTTGCCTGTTTCCCTCACTATTTGCAGTAGTTGTAACATTTTTAGATATTTGTGAGTTACCAGTTACAGTTTGTATCACCCCCATTTTAACTTAATTACTTTTTAAAAGGCACTACCTCCAAAAAAGAGTCACGTTCTAAGGTACTGAGGTTAGAACTTCAACATAGGAATTTGGGGAGAGAAAAGGATACAATTCAGCCTATAAAATCTATTATAATTTAAAAAATTTTTATATTAAGCTTTCTCTATTCAAATTATTGTAGTGGTTTCTCTCTCCTGATTAGACCCAGACTGATAAATTAGGTTGTGCTGATTTTTTCTGAGTACTTTCAATAAGGTACAACCAGAAGTTTATATTCTTCCGAGAAGATTTTTCTGGATGTGAGTAGAAAAAAGAAGTTGGGAATTGAGAATGTGGAGGTCCAGATGAAGAAAGCAATCATTTGATGGACTGAGGTACAGAAGTCAAGTTCTTTGATTCACTTCCATTTCTGTATGTAAGTTTAAAATGCTGACTGGAAAAGTGTGAGATCCTGGCAACTGGAGTGGGAAGGAATGAATGGAATGGAGAGTTTGGGGAATCTTGGCTCCCTGAGCTACATTAGAGAACCTCACACTGGCTTCCCTCCTGGCAAATCAAATAGGATGTCACTACCATTGCAAAGTACATTGGACTGGTATTCAATACATTACACTGGCTTCCCACCTGGCAAATCAAATAGGATGTCACTACCAGTACAAAATACATTGGACTGTGTTTGGTACCTCTCCCCTCCCTCTTGATCTCCACATCCGGGAGACCGCCTATAGACCTCAGTCTGCCTGGTAACACTGAGCAACCAATTATGGCCCAGCCTTAGCTCGCCAAAGCTGTGCCAATCCCCATACAACACAGCTCCAGCCCGCCAAAGCTGAACCAGTCCCCATGCGACACAGCTCCCTTCTCCACCCATCCTGATCATTCACCAACCACTCACTGCCATCTCGACTGCAGGCCTCCCCATCCCTATAAAATCGCCCAGCCCCAGCCGCTGGGCGCAGCTCTCCCTGCTCGAGTTGCCCGTAGACCCCAATAAACCTGGACTCGGCCTTCGGCTCTCAGAGTGTTACTTGGGACTAGACAACTGGGAAAGGACGACAGAAGGGGGTCGTACATCCGGAGGGGGTCACACAGGACGTGTTTTTAGAGAAGCTGCCACTGCAGCTATACCATCAGGTGTGAAAACCTTGCACTTTTTTGTGAAATACCTTTAGCTCCTTTTTTTTTTTTTAATTTTAATTCATATGAAAAAGTTACAAACCAAAAATACATTAATACTGGCTTTTATATTTATATATTTAGTTATTTTTACTAGTGTTCTTTATATATTCATAGGGCTTCAAGTTACTGTCTAGTGCCCTTATTTTTTTTTTTTAATAAGAGAAAGAAAGAAGAAGAAAGAAAAAAGGGGGAGAGAGAACAGAATTCTCGCTCTATTGCCCAGGCTGGAATACAAACTAGGAATAGGTATTAAAAACCTCTTTTATGCTGATAACTATGCTTAACAACAGAGACAGGAAGGAATAAGGGAAGAAAATAACAAACAGCCAACCAATATTTCATTTAAGTCTGTGAAATGCTATGCAAATCTAAAGAGTGATTTACTTCCAATTATATAGTCACTTTCAGAATAGGTATAATATGATACTGAGAAAAATGTATGTTCTAGAGACCTGGGGTGAAGAATTCTATAGATATTCACTAAGTTTACTTATTCCAGGTCTAAATTCCCTATTAATTGTCTATCTCGTTGGTCCGTCAAATATTAACAATGTGGTGTCAAGATCTCCTGCCATTATTGTGCAGGAGTCCAAGTCTCTTTATAAGTCATTTAAAACTTGTCTTATGTATCTGGGTGCTCCTATATTGGGTGCATATATATTTATGATCATTAACTCCTGTTGTTGCATTGATTCTTCTACCATGATATAATATTCTTTGTTTCAGTCTTTTTTACTGTTAAAGTCTATTTTGTCGGAGACAAAAATTACAACTCCTGTTTTTTTTTTTTTTTCTTTCCATTTGATTGGTGAATCTTCCTCCATCCCTTTGTTTTAAGTCTTTGTGTGTCGATGCTTGTTAGATAAATCTGGATGCAGCGTACCAATGGGTTTTGACTTTTTGTTCAATTTGCCTGTCTGTGTCTTTAATTGGGGCATTTAAT